>PNEQ01084083.1:0-15068 GCA_003012365.1 Medauroidea extradentata | reverse complement strand
ATTTAGAAATTTATTTTATACACAGAAATATTTTATAATGTGTTTGTATATGCTTCAAGCCGTAGACGGTCATGTGTAGTTTTGATGAGATTTTTTCCATTTCATTATATTTACTGGTTTTCAAGTTTTGTATGAAGTAAAAATATGCAAATTTTGACTTTGAAGTGACATTACGGGAAAACTAGATGAGCTAAATTTTGCGTTAGATGTTAATGTTCTCTGAAGTAATGTCTACAAAACTAACACTATTTTATACAAATATAAAATTATGAATTTTTTCCCCACTTGAACGCCCTTAACCGACAGTTCCTGCACTGTATATTATTTTATAAAATAAGACAAAGCACTTCTTCGTAGTTGTACAAACTTTTGTAAATGTCGAAAATATCCCTTGTAAAATTATTAGTTTAGAACGTTAAATGGATTTAGTTTTTTAAACAACTTAGAAAAAAATTGTAGCCTACAAAAATCGTAAGTTCGCCGAAAATTACTTATGCAAACACAAACTCTGCAAAGTATTTTTCTGGAATAAAGTGATTATTTATATTATATGTGTGCTTTAAACGGAAGAATTATTACTGAATTTACATTAAATGTATACAAATAAATAAAGACTAAGTGATATGTAAGTCACAGTGGTCGCGAGGTAAGATGCGTAGATTCTAAGCGCGGGGTTAGTGGTTCGAAATTTAGTACCTCTCGGAAGTTTGTTTATTGGTTCAAAATAATATCTTGTATACGTCCTTTATTCAAAAGTTATTTTATAAATAAGTTCAGTGTTATTTATGAAGTACAATGAACATTTAAATTTATTTATTTTTTCCTTATTGAAAGTACAGCCACAAGGCTAGTCCTTGTAATTTTACAAACATATACTTTGTATTTTATTACAAGGATAACGATTGCAGTTTTACAAGGAATTTCTTTGGCAACTGGGTTTCCAAGGTTTTTCTTTGTAAAAGTACAAAACTTTTTTTACAGTGTGCTGATTCTGTAAACGCATTTAATCATAAAGATCCAACCCAAGATCTCAAAAGTCAAATGGCCGGTAACAGAACTATAGGTGTTGCACGGTAGGTTCTATCTTTTATGGATGCACATTTTGACAAATAGCAGAGATAACTGTTTCTTCTCTCCTTTGCAAATATTTAAAAATAAGTACATTAAATTTTGTTGATTTATTTTAAATAATTGCGCAGTATGAAACGTAACATTTCAGAGCCAATATTTACATAAATTTCTTTCCTAAATTGTTAAAGTTATTGTGCGGAACCTATAGTTGCAAGTTAAGTCTTAATAATTTTTTTCAACTTAAGCCAGGATCTTAGCCAACAGCGTCAGACTATTCTTCACTATAATTGTTTTTAAGTAAGTCTAGACGTAAAATTGGTGGGTGATCAGGAAATAAGGGGCTCTTATAAGTGTACCGGACCCCGACATTTCTCACGATAGCCGTGTTAATGGCTGTACGTATACAGGTGAGTCAAGATAGAGTGTGTTTTCGACTTGTTCGTGAAGTAAATATTGTGGAAGGAATGTTGCTTTAAAAACTCGACTTTAAAATTACACTTCTTTAAGTAAAATGAAACGTTCTTTGTCTTTTACAGTTTCGACACTCTTCAAACTGTCTTTGTCTAACGCCAATGATGGTTATTTGATTATAATACGTAAATATATTACATTTCAAAGTCGGTTTTCAAGGTGGAATTATGCCTATAGTCTAGTCCAAGAGCTAGTGAACATTTTTTGAGTGTTGATAAATATAATTTAAGAAATTTACTTGAATATTAAATTTTTAAGGAAACAACAGTTCACATTTCTGTATGTAGCAGATGAACCAATGTCCGGAGCATAATTAAACCTTGAAACCGAACAATAATTCACAGCAGATTAAAGTAAACTTTCCCGGCAGAAAGCACAATGTCCGTGGGGCAGACTATTTAATTATTTATTTTACGGACAAATGGAACAACCATTTTCAATTTACTTTTTCAGAAGCCATCACCACGAAAGAATAGCACACTCCACCCTGACTCATCTTAAGGTCCATAAACGTTTTGCGAAAATAATTTTGCTCCAGTTTGTATTGGTGGCTTACGTGCACATCTGCAATTCCACTTCATAGTCAGTGTTCGTATGTTTTAACTGACACGTGTATTGGGCTTCTACACACATATTACAGTCGTGTGGTGTTTCTGTGACATTATTATGACTGGCGCAGCCTAATGAGAGATGTCACTTCACGCAAATACCTTACCAATAGCCATCACTGGGTAAAAATATTTTCGCGAAAAGTTAATGGCTCTGCTTGTCTTGTACTTAATTTAGCCGAGCATCTGGCAAGGCTGAGTGCACTGCATACAGAAGCTCAGCGGGCGGGGAAGCAGTGGGTGGCCGCAGCAACACAAGGCTCTCCTGAAGATCACACAGTGGCGCTGCGCTTTTGAACTCGGCTAGGGTTTCAGTTCACTTAGCGTAGCCACCAGCTGCTGTCGGCAACGTCACAGCCCGGCGGCAACCAGACACTGTTGACCGTCTGATATCACTGCGTTGGCATGGAAACCTCCTCCCCTTCCCTCCTTCATACCATACCTACCAGCTACATGCATCACCAGCTTATGACTGTTGTTAGACCTTCCTTGCATACAGCCCGACCATACAGACGTTCTAATGTTGTTTTCAGCGTACTTGAAGTCAGTGCACGCCGTACATAAAACATTTGCATTAAGCCACTTGGCATATTATTAACTATACTTTTAACTTAAAGCGTATAAAGTATAACATCACCTATGGGATTGGTGCATGGTGCCTTCTGCGTGACGTAATGTGGTTTATTAATAGTTCGGCCAAAATATATGTTACCAGTTACGCAGTGACAAGCTAACATCTACTGCCTTAAAGCATTCACATGACTGCTTGCTTATGGCGTGCCCATTGTCGAACTCACAATCTCATTTTCTATGTTGATTTAAAAAGGAATATTCTTTATTTCAACTCTTCGAGTGCAGCTGACATAATAAGTTGCTGATGTTACAGATTGTTTTTGCTCAGTTCAATGTCTGGTTGTGTAATTCGTCTTTTGTTACTCCATGTCTCTGATTGGCAAATTACTGTAAGCTCGTGAGTTATTTCAATAACTTCATTTTCCCCAGACACAGTGGAGGTTTCTTAAGGGGACCGCTTACTAGTTCTTCAAATGCCTAGCAGTATGTTCATATACATTTTTGTACAAAACTGTTCCACATTCACCCATTGTAGTGATGTACGAAAATAAAACACTTTGTACAAGGGCGGAATGTCATTGTTATACGCCACGCTTATAAAAATCACCATTTCTAAGATCTCCAAGAAACTAACAAAATACTTCTTTTCAGACTTCCGTACTTACGTGAAACTCAGATTGAAACGTGCACTGAATTTTTCTCCAGACTTTGCACCTATAAAACTGTGTGGACACCACTTAAGTCCCACAGTTATAGATGGATCGGCAGGAATCTTGTGCGATAATTCAGCACTTAGCTTTATTTTGGTTGTACAGCCGTTGATGCGCTCTTCAATGTCACCCTTATATATGTCACTTCTGGGCCTCTAAGGCGCTGGTAGGCGGAGCAATTATTATGGTGGTTAACAGTGCATTCAGTTCTGCAGAAGAACTAATTTTTTTAAATTCCGATTTGTGTCCTGGTTATTTATATGAACACAATGACATAAGTTAACTACACAATATGTAAGTTTTGCATTACTCATGTGTTAACGTATTAGAACAGAATTAAAAACTTTTATTAATTATCTTTACTAGACTGTCTTAAGGAATTATTACTATATGTTGTTAAATAAATAAATATATATATATATAAATATATATATAACATTTTGCTTGCATCAAGTGTGGACGCTAATGATAAGATACAAATATTTTGTACATAAGTTCATCATCAACCACATCAAACGCGGAAAATAATGTAAGCTGCATAGGCCTCTTAAACAATTTAATTACCATCCACCAATCTTACCAGACGCAGGGTGCTACAGTATTTTGCAAAATATGATAGCACGAAATATTCTGGAGATTTTCCAGTCTTTATAAACATGATATCCCTTATTCGTCGCAATAACGGAGGATATTAAAGACAATAAAGAATTTTATCAAGGTGTTGGTTTTTCCATGGTATTACCCTAATGTTTTCATATCTACTTTAATTGTGTAATATTTTTTTTTGCATTTTAGAACTGTTTATCCTTATCATAAAAGTAGAGAAATTCTAGCCATATTTTGTAATGAAACCGCAAGATATTTTATATTCCATACAGGGTTAACTGTGTTCTTATTTGCTGTCGTGCAGTTTGGCATAAAACGTATTTAATAATCAGTAAAAACTTAGATTAAGTACAATGTGAAATGTTGTGAAATGTAATTTTTGTCGAAGAATTAGAATCAAAATGTTTGCCATTTTTACAATCTTAGGGATTTCCTATACCATTTCACACTGTTTCATTACTAGCACTTTTAGGGGAAAATTTAAAGTTACATTTATAGTGCTCTTTAAAATACAGTTCAAGCTGTCTTGTGGAAGCGTAAAACATAATATCTTATACAAAATGGCTGTAAGGTATATATTTAATACACAGACGGTTTTTACGTTAGTTCGAAAAAGAGTAACACAGTTTTATATATTTCCATAACATTTTTTAGAGTCAGTCAAGGGCATACTCTCGCACATTAATATAGCATTTCATTAGAACTATATATTTTCGGAGTTGGTTAAAATAACGTCTATGAGATCAAGATGGCATATACCAACTGAAGCTGAACATAAACAGAGTAGGTTACTGCAAACAAAGCAGTTAGTACATGTCTCCTGCATTTTAAAAATGTAATCGGTTGTGGTTTTTACGAAATTGTACGTCAGAATACGTTAAACAAAAAATTCGGCAGTATTTTTAAATCTAATGCAGGAGCTGTCACACTGGAAAAATTATTATTTGTGACACATTAGAGACGGAAGCCAACATATGTAGTATCGCTTAGGTTGCATATTTCTTACTTTCAGAATGCGTTTGTTGGCAGTTTATTCTGCAGTGTTGATATATTTGTGCTACACATGCTACTGTTGTCTTGCTGTTGTGATACTCGCCCATCTGGCAGTTATGTTATAGGTTGGGGCTGGAAAATTTCACGGATTCAATGACACGCAAGATAGAATGCACTGTTCTACGCGTATTCAAGCCCCGTCTATTCGTTCATTATCCGCTGTTCCACTGAGTAGCAGCTAATGGACAAATAGTCGAGGCTTGTGTAAGCATAAGATAGTGCATTCTAACATGAAGGTAATTGAATCCGCGAAAATTTCCGGCCCCTAGTTATAGGCATACCGAGATATGAACCTCGATTAATTTCTGCTTGTCCCGTCAATTAGCGTCTTCTTGGTGGGGATAACGTCTGCCTGAATGTACCCCAGGGATTGTCTGCCATCGAGGTATTTGTGGAGATTCATCCACTAGTGCACTCCAGGTTTCAGATCCTCTCACCGGGAGAGACAGCTAGGATTAAATCTCCTGTGTGGTTTAATGCACAGCATGCTTCCTATCGGCACGTGGGTAGAATTTCCGTTACGTCATTCATGTACGTTACATCTATAACTGCGCAACGTAATTGTAAGAAAACAGGCCCTTGTCATTTTTTCTGCACATCTCTTTAAGTGGCTGTATCACCTGTATTTGCTGAATATTTTTTTTTTATTTTCGTATAATAAATTAAGGGTTTGATGAATTATTGACAATGTCTCTTAGAAGAAACGTAATTATTGGTACTAGGAGTTTAGTATTTATTGCATTGTGAGAGATATTTACCATCATACATTTTAGATCATCTCAACTTTTTCATAATTACGCTATAACATTTCGTATACAATGCGTATAGTAAAACACAAGGTATTTAGCGATGTCCCAGTTGCAGTGTTTTCAAATAAATTTTCCAAAATTTTGGATCATAGACCAACTAAAAAAAAATCAGCACGGTTAGTGACACTGACTCGTAAGGGCGATAAAAATATGAATGACAACACGAGACGCATGTAGTATTAATTCAGTAGCTTTTTAATTGATATTTAAAGTACGAATAGTGAGCAATTATCTGTTTTTTAAGTACGAATAGTGAGCAATTATCTGTTTTTTTTTAAAGTACGAATAGTGAGCAATTATGTGTTTTTTTTGTCATTTTATACGTCAGTAAAATTTAATTTCCTAAACATGTTTGGCGAGTGATTTTTTTTTGTTCCTGTCGTTTAACATATTTTTAATTTCTTGACGGTTATTTATAGGTTTAAGTTCAACCTGAAACATTGTTGGTAAAATTTGCAGACTCTGTGGTGTTAGCTAAGTGTAGTTTTTATTGCTGTTTACAAGGCATTAACACTTAAGAATGTGTGTTTTTGATTCTGAGTCCGTTTATTTTTGTGGCTATTATTACTTAAGTGCAATTCTTGAGTAATTTTGATTAATATTGGGTGTTTAACAATCATATTGCAAGCTTATGTAGTGTGCTTATTTTGTGCATTCAAATCTTATATAAATTAGTCAAAAATCGAACATCCGTGTTACTGAAATTTCATTAACAAACAAAAACAACTTGATATTTCATAGTTAAGATATTTCAGAATATCCCTTTCTTGATTTAAATGAGTACTTGCGTATAAATTGTAATAACTTGTTTCGTAATCGAAGTTACAAATTCACTGACACATAGTTTGTCACATCTTATTGTCGCATTTGTATTGCAATCCTGTTGCCCACCCACTGTATTGAAGGCCACGAAAAGTGATGTTCAGGTAGGTTCCTATGCTCTCATAACTACCTTCTCCATTTACCTCATTCCGGGAGTGTAACCTTGTTGCCAATTATCATACGGTGACTTGGTATTTGTTAATCCTATCAGCAAATACCTGTAATTAACGACCAATGGACGACATGAAAAGAGGCGGAGCTTCAGTCAGGTGTGGGACACAATTCGTATCTCCATAGATACCGCAGCCGAACATAACCTTCATTTAGCTGTTTGGCTTCACATGTCCCGGATGAGATGTGCGTCAAGAAAATTGACTATTTGTTTGGAATTTGCCGGTTTTTCTTGTAAACATTAATCTTATGTATTTGCGTATCTTAACCATGAAATTGAAACTAATATTTTTACCCTTGCGTTCAAATCTATGAATGCGCAACATTTATGCTTTCTGCAACTACCAACTAACAAATCAGCATGTTTGTAAACAAGCTTTGTTTCCCACAGTACTTTTCCCCTGCAGTGACGTCAGGGGGCGTGTACTTCAAGTCGTCCCGTCCACACACACACACACACGTGTCTGTGGGTTGTATTACAGATCACAGACGTGTGGTGTCTTAATAGCCTTATTATGATCGACGCAGTCAAATGAAAGACGTCTGCACACAATAACGTGCTGTCAATAACCACGAAGCCGAGCAGGAGACGTGCACGTAAGACATTAAAACCAGTTGGTACAAAATGTTTTTCACCAGAAAACTTATAATCTTATAATGAGCGAAGAATATAATTGGATAACAGGAATGTGGTCTTTCCCTGGAAATGTCATAATGCGCCATCGCTTCTGCAGTTCTACAGCGCCTGCTGATAACTGCATAGGAAGACCGTTTGTAAAGGTGGTGAGAAATCTCATCATAGAGAATATAACATTTCAAACTACCGCCAAAGTCTTGGGGCATTTTGCTTTGAGTACATTAGAGATAGGCCCTTTATATTGCGCGGTCTCTGGAGGAGCTTTACAGAAACAACAGTGAAGGGTCTGTGGAAGGAAGGATTGGTTGGACTCTTTAGCGCTAGATAAATGTTAAAAGTAGGGATATCAAATTTACAAACATTATTTCTTGCAGAGACTTTTGACTGTGTAAGCAGAGCTTTAATCTAGCATTTTGCGGTTCTGTTATTGTTTAGTGGCGTAACGATTAAAGAAAAGAGTGGTAATAATAAATTAACAAATTTTGTAAGACATACTGTAAAATTACTCTCTTTTTTGTTAACCTTCGGTTTCCTATAAATTTCAGTGAAAATGTATTTCTTTGAATTGTGTACTACGCACTCTTAACATTTAGTATCAATTAACCTAACGCGAAATTTTCCTCTTAAATGGTGTATGATGTACTTTTTTAAGAGCAAACAACAGTTGCGGAATACATGACACTCAATAAATATCCTTACGTAGGCTACTACAATAAGACATTGTAATAACCAAAACTCTTCTTGTCCTGTGAATGTTATATATAGATGCTGGAGAGGTAGTAGCATCACCTCGCTGTATATTTAACCGAACATTTTGTATAAGATACATCATAATTTTCTGCGAGAAATAATCTTTTTAATATTATGTAACATCTAAATACCTACCCTTGCCCTTGCCAGGATCTGGCGAGAGACTTATTAGCAAAATAGCATAACCAAACCGAACTTTTCGTAATTTTGATAGGTACACTCAAAACTAAAGCTCATGATTTCGAAATTACATGTTATTATTGGAGCAGCTGTGGACTGAAATATATTGTAAATGGGAATGGCACGAAGAAACTTGAAGGCTAAAACGACGTTCCCCACGTTTGCCACAACTGCCGTTAATCGACGAACATAGTCGTGGTTAAGAGGTAAGATGTAACTGTTTATGACGTGTCTTTTTTATTGTTAGTTACATTCAGCTAATCGTAAATATTCCTCATGTAATACATAGTTTTCCGTGTCAGTGAAGGTTAGCCGTCTGGAAAAAACTGACTGTATGATGGTAAAGATTTCTGTGACATATTTTTAAGTTTAGATTTTAAACGTTACTGTCATTTACTTTCGTTAAAGTTAATTCTACTTCAGGTTAGAATGATAAGTTACAAGTTTAGCACAGGGAAAATTTCTGCTGCTTGAGCGCTGGCATCAGTAGGGTCTGTAAACTGACCAATCACGGAGCTTCCTTGAAATTAAAGTTACATTAAGTTGACAATTTCAAAAGTAAGATTGGTTTCTTTTCACTTTAAAATCAAGTTAAAGGTATTCTGTCATTTCCAATACTATCAAAATATAATCTTACTATGGTTTTGTATTTTTAGTCCTGTAGCAATAGCAGCGAAACTAGCGGCAGAATTTTTCTTTGTGCCAAACTCTCCCATAAGAAAGAAGGTTTTGTTTCCTATATGTAGTAGAATTAACCTTACGTTCGTGTTGGAAATATCAGGGTTATATAAACTAAGGTAGCTATGAACATGACGAAAGTGATAGAAACTCGCAGTCTCCAGCAGGCTACATATGTGAGAGAAGCAGTATCAGCACTAACTACTGTATTGCGTGAGTCTATCTAATTGAAGTGGCATGTGCCGGGCAGTGAATTCAAACGTGTAGTGCACACATGAGTGTTGCGACACCGAGAAAAAACTGATATCGTGACCTATTTTCTGTGTAGGTTTGTCCTTTAATATGAAACCTTCTACACTGTCTACCACGTACGGCAGTTGATGATGCGAAAGTCGTGTAGTAAATACCGTCTTTATTACAAACGAATCTATATTTTCCTAGTAAAAAAGTTGCATTTTTAAATTAATTAATTGCGCGTCTCTTGTTTAAAAGTAATTTATTTAAATTTATATGTGGATTAACTTTTTTTATATACAAGGTAAAAATGTATTTTGCTCAAAGTTAATGTAATTTTTTAAAGTCAACTTGCTAAACTAATGCGTAAAAGTGAAATACAAAATCGTAGGTCCGTTAGAGAAAATGAGAACAAGTATTTCGTCGCAGCAATTTTTTATGTCCTGTTAAGCAAAGTAAAAGATGGGCTAATATCAACATTTTATTTTTTAAATTGTGAATTCGAAAAACAATGTCAAAACGATTTAAATTAAGGTACTAATTTAAATTCACGCCCGATGAAACATAATATTTTTGTGATGTATGCACATGCGACACACTATCATGCATGCTCTAAAATGTAGGCCACGTGAAACGTCATAAAATAAAGCGTGTCAGTATAGTAGATTATATCCATGAATGAAGCATTAAGCCGGAATAATGCTGAAACCTGTCAGCAACATTAAAAATTGGACAGACAATAGGTGGATTATAATATTGCTCATGGCTAATGTAAAGACTAAATTGAGGATGGAAAAATGGGATGAAAACAATGGGGAACCTACGACGAGAGACGTAGGAAGACTGGTGAAATTAGAATAATTTCTTTAAAAATCTACATTTATAAAGCTGTTGCAAATTAGGCTTTGAAAAATTATACCCAAAAATTTTTTTTACACATATTTTGTATGAAACGTCAACAGCAGGAAATAAAATTGTTATTATAACAAAATGTGTTATGTGTGAAGACAATACGAGTTGTTTCGTCATACATAAAACTAATATATATTGAAAACTGAAGTCTTTAAGTCATGTTTAATGGAACATACTTGTACATATACTTTAAATTTACATTTACTAGCCTACTTTGTTCTCTGCTGATTATTAAGGAGATAATCGACAACATTTTATATTTGTACAACTAATAAATTATTTTATAGTTTGCTTTTGTTATTAAACTTAGCAACTAGTGTACAAGTAGAAGGTTGGAAGGGGACCGCGGTGGCCGAATGGTCAGACCATTCGCCTCACACCAAGGCTATCCTGGTTTGATTCCCGGCGGGTTAGTTCCCCGGATTTTCGCATTTGGGAATCGTGCTGAACGATTCCATTGGTCGGCAGGTTTTCTCGAGGATCTACCGTTTCCCCCGCCCCTTCATTCCGGCGCTACTCCATACTCACCTCATGTCATCATTCACCATCGCTGAAGACCTCGATGTTGAGTGCTGACCAAAATCTTTCTCACTCACTCGAAAGTTAGAACGACTGACTTGAGGCGTACTGACTTATCTCCATAGGACTGTCTCGCTACAAATGGGGCCCGCTTCAGCGGTGGACAGGAAACAGAAGAATAATAACAAAAAAACTGGCAAATTATATAAACACATGACCTGTTGTAACTTATAACCTGGATCTCTCTAACTGCGATGTAAACTCAATTTCCAGTAAGACACGTGACTGGGCCTTGAAAGCTTCACATGTTTAGGTTTTGCAGATAATCTTCGGTTACTACTTTATATCAGGAGATCGTCGGCTTACTTGTAAAACCTCGTTGAGTCCAGATTTTCCAAGTTTACATTCCAGGTGAAATTGGTGCTAATTTTCATGGCGCTTCTAGTGTTAAAACATTGTAATTCTACTGTGCTTTAGTTTTCTTCTATGCCAAAATTTAAAAAAAAAAAACCTCGTATATATGGTGTAGTATGATTACAAAAGTTGTTTTTTGCTTTCCTCTAAGAAATAGATTTAAGAGGTTTTATAAGTAAGCCGACGAAATGTTGACTGTTTGCTAGGCTTCAACTTAACATGTCCAAATCTAACGTTCTACTGTCATTACTAACGTGTCACCCTCCGGCTCGTTCAATGATAACTCTGATACACAGGTACTGTATATTTGTGATTCGTCTTATAAAATAACAACATAACCATTCTCCAGCAGTCGTACATGGCGCATAGGTCGGTGACTGTTCTGCAACATACGGTGGTACGAATGATTCCTGGGGTTTTCCGCTATTTCTTGTTATGCCTGAAAAATGTCTGTCCCTGAGTCATAAACTTTTAATGATCTAATGTAACCGTTTCAAAACAAAATTTCTTTTAAACATATAAATAAATTAAATAAACACAATAGCATCTATGTCACGTCGAAATTGCCAAAACTTTTTGAGTGTGTCATTGTCGGGTCACCATTATCTAAGAGTCAGCCAGTAATGAACGTTTTTAAATACAGTGGGCGTGTCTTGTGTGATCTCAACCAATATTGAGATGGTGAACGGGTATACGAGCTCAACTGGTGGAATGTTTAAATTTGGCGATTTCAGTTTTCCCTGTCCTTATATTCAATAAAATAAGCCCTGAATATGTATAGTCTTAACCATGACTAACATCAGCTAAAATGAAGCAGTTTTGTAACTGCATTATTTTTTTTTTTTTGCGTTTTATGCATGTCAGGCAAATGTTAAGTAAATTTTCTCAAAATACAGTTGCATGACCTTTCGAAATACATAAGTTTTGATTTTTATATTTTGTTTTATTTTTTATCGTCCCATTTAAGCAAACAGCATGACATTTCTTGAACTAAATATTTTCAAACAGGTATGTTTAATCGGACAATTGACTAGCGGGTGCATTTTCCTGCTTGAAATTGTTGGATTCTTATTTTTAGATCGTGATGAAAAGCAACGGTTATGTAACATTTATTCTGTAGAAAAAATAGTTCCAGTTTCTTATTAGATTAAAGTTTAGTATTTCTATAAAGAATATGAGAGCTTATACATTCATATCTACGTTTCAGCATGCTGGCTAAATGTCACTTTGATTAGTTCTTATACCGATAAGCGGAAGCACACGATATTTTAAATAAAAAGGATTTATTTCGGAAACCAAGTTAAATATATCACATCCATACATGAAGTTTCTTATGATAGTGTTTTCAGTTGACCAGTGAGATGAGCCACACATGTTGTGAAATATCTGGTGTAACTGATTTTAATGTAGGACATGAAAAATAAGGCCAATATGCAGTGACCTCAATTTATTCAAATTGGTAACTTCCTTCACTATCATTCTAACACCTTGATTTAATTCTATACGTAAAAGTAGTGGATGATCAGGAAATAAGGGGTTCTTATATGTGTACCGGACCCCAACATTTCTGACGATGACCGTGATAATTGTTGTACGTATGAAGGTGAGTCAAGATAGAGTGTATTTATTTTGGGTGGTTACAGCTTATGAAAATATAGGTCAGGAGTGTGTTTTCGACTTGTTTGTAAAGCAAATATTATGGGAGTAGTGCTACTTTAAAAACTCGGCTTAAAAATTACACTTCTTTAAGTAGAATGAAACGTTCTATGTCTTTTATAGTTTCGACACTCTTGGGTATTTTTACTATAATGTATAAATAAATTACATTTTTTAGTTGATTTTCAAGGTGGCATTATGCCTATACTCTAATCCATGAGCTAGTGAACCATTTTTGACTGCTGGTAAGTATAATTTTAGAAATTAACTTGAATATAAAATTTTTAATGAAACAATGGTTTAACTTTCTGTATGTAGAAGACGAACCGATGTTAGGAGCATAAAATATCCTTGAAACCGAACACTAATTCACAGCTAAATAAAGTAAATGTTCCCGGCAGAAAGCACACATACTCTACAATCAAACATCTGGGGTAACTGATTAGGAGTTTCAGGACAGTATTAAAAAGCACTAGATGCGTTACGAATATTATTAACAGAACGAAAAAGAGTACGAGTAACAAATAACGTAACTATTAGTATTTGACTGGAATGGATTAAACTGTATGAGAAAATGTTAGGCGGTAAGCGGTGTTTAGACGACCGATATTCGTAATTAATAGCCACCCGCAGTGTTTTCTTGTTGGCAAATAATGGTTCGCCAATTCTTTAGTGTACCATTCAAAGATAATGTCAGAATTAATGTACGAAAGGGTGTCAAATACAAGCGAATTATGGTTTTGAAAGAGTATTTATTTTTGTATATGAGTACATAAAAAAGGCCATTACAAACAACTCAGAAGTCACAATTGTTGTGGGTGCTAAAAAAAAATGTGCATATATTATAACCAATCCATTTCTCGAATACTTATCTTGAGGCAAATCTCTTGAGAGAAGAATATTCATCACAGCTTGAACACTTCCCTGGAAAAACTGCAAAGGGCAAGACGAATACGTGATAGGTAACGGGTACGTTTGCTTTTGACAGACAGTAAATTTAACTTATTAAGTAGCAATAATACTTCACATAAAACAATTTTGCATCTTCGTTGATGTGGGAGAATACGAGACAAATGAACGGAGATGATCTTAAGAAGAGGAAAAGAAATACGGTTAACAGCAAAATATCACAAAATATAGCCAAACATTTGAGAATATTATTAATGTTTTGATAAAGATAAAAAAAAAAAACATCAGACTTAGGTTTACGTAATACATTGAAGAAAATATGTCACTTAGGTTGAAAACTTGGAATAAAACGAAGTATATAAAAGAATATAAAGAACAGTACAAGACAACCCGGGATTGCAAGCTCTTGTCAGCTACAAAACATAAATGTAGCAAAAAAAAATTAAAGTTACAATTGAAAATTTTCTCAGAGAAAGAGTCATATGAATAATGTTATTTTTAGATTGTCGATTATAGCATCATTATCTTGAAGAATTAGTAAGGATATGACCGGGACCTTATTTAATAATTTAATATTTTATAAAATCGGAAAAGTAAATTTCTGCGAATTTGTGAAATATTTTAATACAAAAAAGCATAACTAATCAGTTAAAACTATTTTACGTTTAAAAAATCGAATAATATATATGATCTTTACAAATTTTTGAAATATTTAAATTCGAAGAAAGCAACAAACACGAACACATAATTAAACAGTTCAAACCAAAATTCAAGGGAAATGTATTGAGTTTTTGCTTTATAGGAATTTATTTAGGTTCATTGGATCTACGCCATATACACGTTCAGCTCGAACGTATCCTGCAGAGTTTTTGGAAGAAGATACGCTGAATTTGAATTATAACGTAAAACTGTAACTGGATTTAATATATTGTTAAAAAAGTATGTTTGTTTCTAGTCCAAACAGCGAGAATACTATGTAGGAAAATTTTTGACGACTGAGAAAAATAATCAAACTTTATTACTGCAGGCAAATTTTAGTATTCAAATCAAGTAGCTCGAGTAACATGCGGAATAATCATCACTTATAGTGTGCCGGTGTGCTTCGGTGAGAAAATAAAATTAATATAATGGAAGCAATACACTCAAGTGTTTATAATCGCTAAACAAAACTCCTGTTCAAAACAGCCACGCATTAAAAAAAGAAACAAAGTGGCAAAAATAAACAAAAGAACAGGACAAACAAACATACAAATAAAAGCGATAAACACACAAAATAAACACTTGA
>PNEQ01084082.1:0-27694 GCA_003012365.1 Medauroidea extradentata | reverse complement strand
TCACATCCGTGGACACATCAAAATTTCAAGTTAATTTTTTTTAAAAACTATTTATCCGTGAGCTTGGAAACATTGCAAAGGTACATACTATTACATACTATATATCACAATGTGCATTTGGTAAGGTTTGCTTAGTGTGATATTTAATAAAATTTGTAATTAGAAAAAGCACCTTATTTGGAGAATGACCCATATATGAAAAAAATATTTTAATATTCATTTACTCTTTTAGTGTAATTTATTTTGACACTGCACACATAATCTATATTTAAAATGAAGTGTCCCACCCACTCACCAATGAACAGCCCAAACTGCTGGACCTACAGATATTTAATCTTGAAGCGTGGCTTTCCCTTATGCTGTAGGCACTCACTAAGAAGGACTTTTTGAAATTTGAAAATTAAGGGAGTGAAAAGTATTGAAATGTGTTTTCAATGAACCCTCAAAAGTGCTTAAACTAGTTTAGATATGAAGGTACTTTTCACTTCAGAATAAAGTGTATAAAAATGTGTAGGCCTATTTCCTAGTTTTTTTATATTTTTGAAATTTAAAAATTAAGGTGGTGAAGTGCAGTAAAATGTATTTTTAATATACTTCCGATAACTTTTAAGCCCGTTAAGATATCAAATTGATAGTTGCTTCAAAATCAAGCCTACAAATATCCCTAAAAGTAGTTTGAAATTCAATCTCTAAGGGCATTTAGAAAACAAAATGTTGTTTTAATTAAGAGGGAGTTATTGCCAAATTTCAATTGTTTTAATAGTTTTCATATTCGTATGAGATATGGTTATACACTGTGACTGTTTGTACAGTAATGAAAATGTTCTAGCTTTCGTAGTTTTTTAAATTGTGGCATGTCAAACCCCAAATTTGCATAAAACAGACCCGAAAACCGACTTACTTGAAGAAACAAATTTACTCACACCGAAGAACAGTGTCATAGGCTACATCAATACATGTATAAAAAAAACCTACATAGAACATATTTGTAGGCCTATTTTAAAAATTGCAGAATATTGGCAATTTTTATTTCAAATTCAGAATTTTGAAAAAAATAATTACAAAAAATATTTATTACTGTTTTATAAATATATTGATGCAACCTTTGACACTGTTTTTCAGTGTGAATTATTTCTATTTCTCTAAGTCACATTATTTATGTGTCTTGTTTAAAACAGTTTTATGCAAATTTGGGCTTTGACCTGCCTCTACACAATTATTATCAAATTTAGAAAATTTTCTTTTTGGTAAAAAACACAATATGTATCTATAAAGCATATCATAAAATTATTTTTATATTTATACAATAGTATATGAAATTGTACAATATAAACATTTTTTAAAACATTATACAAGGAGCCTCTCTACCCAGTGGCTGTTTGTGCTAATGGGCTGCAGCGCTGCCTGATTATTTAGGAATTACAGTAAATAATTTTCATTTTCACAGCTAGTGTTATATAGAAGATAATTTGTAATTATATCTTCTGAACTACCTACTCGGCAAAACCGTCGGCTGACCGTGAAGTCTGAGGAATGTGAGAAAGTTTTAAAGATTTATTTGTGCACGCGTTTCCTGTCTCGTGCGGTCTAAACTAGGCAGGGTTGCGAGGCGAGCAGCCCTTCCTACTCTTGCTGGCGCATGCGCAGTGTGTGCCCCGGTCTGGCGAACCGATGAAGAATGGGGGCGGGTGTGTGATATTTGGCGCGCATGTGGCCGGTTTAAAAGTATAAGGGCTCTAGGTATGTTGGGAAGGGTGTTCGTAATGCAATGAAAGAAGAGGCATACATTACAATTGTACGACCAGTGACATAGTATGAGGCAGCAGAGTGGAATCCGTACGTGGAATTGGAGGTGCGGGAGCTGAAAAAGGTGCAAATGGTGGCGAGGTGGGTGAAGGATAGATGGAAAAGGCAAGGGCAAGCTGGTGAGGACAACGGAAACTTCTGGCCATCTGCGATGTTGAAGGAACTGGGTTGGAACACACTGACGGAAAGGAGAAGAGTAGAAAGGCTGGTCATGACGTACAGGATGGTGAATGTAGAGGGAGGCTGGGGTAAGTTAGGCTGCCTGTTAACTAAAGGCTGAATATAGAGGAAGAGGGAATAACAGCGAGAATATCCAGGTGATGAGCAGAACAGAGCGGAGGAGTCAGTCAATACTTGGAAGGTCGGTTAGGAGTGGAATTTACTTTTGGAGGAGTTGGTGACGGTATAGGGGGATTGGAAAGTTTAGGAGGAGTTTGGTTGGTGGTTGAGGAGGAGGTATAGGTTGCCACTGAGCTGTTACCCAATTGTAAGTGAAATAATTGCTATTATTGTTACCTACCTGAACCAATTACATTAACCTTGAGAGCTGTCTGCAATTTCACAATAGGGCCATTAGTTCGCTTTGAACTCGGTCATGAAAACTAACGTGGTGTTGAGAAATTATACACATTTTGTTGTGAAAAACAGACAATCATAATGGAAACTGTTTGTACTGAGGGGCACTCACAGCCAAGTGTACGAACTATTATTATAGACAAGGGCTTAGTGATTGAGGAATTATGACTGAATTGTACTTAGCCCTGTAAAGGCAAATTGTGATTGCGAATATCCTTGTTTCTGAAATGCTGAGAAGAAATTGCTCTAGTGTAAACCACCAAGTCCACTTTATAACATTCCGCTGCTCGACGACTGAAGATTTATTGGTGAAAAGATTAATACCTACATAACACTAGCGATTTACCTATCCCATGCTTTGGGTGATAGGATAAACAGAATAATGAAATAATGCTCTCAGGCATTTCAAAGTAATATAGTAAACTACTCAGTTTTTTATCTCTATTTATTATCGAGGACTAGATACATGACTGTAATTTTCTTTCCACAACATACACAAATTGACACTCCAAAAGTGGCATCGTTAAGTTCAACAAACAGCACAATGAAAACTTAACATCTCCACATCACGAAGGTGGGAACATCATCTTCCCCAATACTGTGCTGGTCTCCATACACCGGCGGAAACCATTTAAAATAGAAGAATCTAAAGTTTACAAATGTCCTAAACCAGACTAGCATGAAGTAAGACCACAAGCACTGCAGGTGCAGGTTAAAGTCGCAGCGCTCAAGTCATTATTGTTGTTTAAAGGACTATAACTACATTTGCTGGTACAGTACATTAATTTAAATATTGTTAATGATTTTGAGGAACTTCAATAGAATCAGTCATTTGAGAAACACCACATGGCACTTTCAAGAAAGAACTGTTACATAATGTAAAACTGAAAATAAAAAAAAAAATAGTATACATTGTACTTCTGTGTTAAACATTTGAGTTACGCACTGTGAAGAATAAATATACATAAATCTATGTTGTAATTCATGCGACATCATATGAAGATTGTACCAGGATCATCCCGATGGAAAACCCAAGAAACATGAACTAAACTACGTTTATAAGATGACTGAAGCAGGCTTTGAACTTCGCTAAGTTACCGTAACAACTGCCTCAGCCAGTCTGTAGTCTTTGTTAATCAGCATCATTCCTATTCTCACTCACATTTACAACCTCTGCTACACCAGCGGGCACTTCCCCACCCTATGGAAAACAGCAGCGGTTATCCCTATCCACAAGAAAGGGCCTAAGACTAACTGTGATAACTACAGACCAGTTTCTTTACTTTGCACATTCTTGAAAATATTTGAGAAGATCCTTCTTAAACACATTACTTTTCATACTCATAATCACCTTTTTTCCTTTCAGCATGGCTTAGTACCTAAAAAAACAACCAGCTCTGATTTGCTTGAATTCTACTCTCCGGTTTACAAGACTGTCATTTCAAGGGAACAACGTGACACTATATACTTTGATTTTTCTAGAGCCGTTGACACCGCCGATCATAATTTACTCATTAACAAATTACATTCTGCTGGATATCTCTTCCGTTACAACCTGGCGCAAGGATAATCACATGACCCTTAATCCTGACCACGGCCGTAGAAGAACAGGTCTGGACACTCGCCTGGAAACTTGATCCCCTTGTTGTTTGGCTGCAGTTCACCAAGTTACAGATAATGCTATACATTTTTGGCACTGTAATCCGGGCGATCGAGCTCAAACTCCGCCCACTTCCCTCCCACTAAGATAAACAATTTATCAAAACGTATTTTTTATCAATTAATGAAATACTTCCTTTGCTCAGAATTTTAACATGGCCCCAGCGATCTTTTTTTACTTTATAATGTTAATAATGGAAAAAAGTGGGTGGAGCTTGAGTCCAACCGCTTGGATTACAGCGCCAAAAAGTACGACATTCTTGGTAACTTGACGAACTGCAGCCAAACAACAAAGGGGTCAAGCAAAATACATAGGTAGATAGGCGAGTGTCCTGACCTGTTCTTCTATGACCGTGATCCTGACAAAACCCAGCTCATCAGCTTTACCAGGAAACATAAACCTATTAAATTTCCTTACTTACTTCTTGATCAAACCTTACAATTTAACTCCTACATTAAAGATCTAGGAATCCTGTTTGACGAGAAACTTTTCTTTCATCATTATGTGAATCATCTTAAAAGTACCACTAATAGAATTTTCGGACTCATTAAGCACATTACTTACTATGCAACTAACCCTGAGTCTACTATCTGCTTATATTACTCATTCATCCATTCTAAATTAGATTGTGGGTCAGTCATTTGGAATTCCTTATCCTTATCAGATAGTCATAAATTGGAAAAAATTCAAAATAAATACATCTCCTATATAAAACTAAAATTTCACACAGATTTCACTCCCCTCCAACTCTCCCAAAGAAGATTACTCATAGATGGCATGTTCATACATAACATTTTAACTAACCACATTTCCTGTCCCAATATTCTGCATTACATTGGCTTAAGAACGTCTCAGACTGAGTAGCGCCACTGCTATTCCTGTAGGTAGCATGGGGGTAACGATTCTACTGCTGTGGCGTACCACTGTGTAAAATCTCTTGGCCAGCAGTGTACAGATAAAAGCAATGTTGCCGCAACAAGAGGCGAGCGGACCGGCAGCCTGCGGTGATATGGCTCTGGCAATCCAGTTTCATTAACAGTCTTTGTGGTTGGTGCCGACTGTGTTATCTTAGATTACACCACAACACGGCCGTAGGCGTTTACAAAACCTTACTCGATCTTCTCGATATACGTGAAATTATTTTAAAATTTGTTCGAAAACCTGGTGCAAGTACAACCTGTCACAAGTGGTGAGCCTGGAGGGGAGGGAGTTTGGGGTTGTAACTCCACCCCCTCCTTAGCTAAAAAAAATTAGTTTTTAATTTCTTCTTAAAAATTAGTAATAATTTTACTGGTAGAAAATTCTTTCTACCTACTACATTTCTACTTGAGGCATAAACAGACAATTAAAATATAGTAATTTTTCCGGATAAACATATTGTCGACAGCAGCACGGTCATAAGAGATGGGTATCCACTTCAATTTTGTAACTCAGATTGACAAAACAACTTTATTTCTCATTCCCGTCCTACCACTGACCCGAGCCCAGAATGCACCATAAACCTGCGAGTAACCAACTGTTAAGTAGAGGTCGGCCAATGAAATATTAAACGTACTTGAATACAAATATAATACAATTCACTATAGGTCATTAGTTTTCGAATACCATAGCATATAAAGTGAGGGTTTATTTTAAAACTGCAGAGAACCTCAAGGTAAGACAGTCGTTATTTTAAAACATGTACAGCGTAAAAGTTTATATTTGTTTTTGTTTTCACAAAACGTAATATATCCCTGCAATAATAACTAAATGTCATTGTCATGAATATTTTTCCCGGCACAAAAAAGTACACACATTGTCTCTTGCCCACCAGAAATTGATTCGCAAAACATTTCGGCCGTTGACAGTAGTACTTTATGTCCAGTACAAATTTAAATACAATTAAGCAATTTTGTTTAACATGTTAGTAATATTAGTGAACTGTAATCGCAGACAAAATTTCTTAACTTAATAAAATTGTAACATGTTTCTATTGACACTTTGTGTATAAAAAAACAAGATAAAAATATTTTAAGCTTGCAGCTTCTTCTTTTTATTGCAATTAATTTTTCTCTTGCTTGCAGTATGTAAGCAGGCTCCCCTGGCAAAGAGTTTTTAGGAATCCTTCCGTCGACTATTTCTGGAAGCATACATTCCAGATAAAATCGACGGAGCAGCGGTAACATCTTTCCTTCCCAAAAATTGTCATCTATTTTATGCGCTCTACAAAAAAAGGTTTATTGAGCAACATGACATATGTAACAAAAATGGTCCTGTTGTAGCATCAGTCTAGGACCTATCGTTTCCATTCAAAACACAGTTAAAAATTCGGCCCAGTAGTACGGAGCCTATACTGCATACATGTGAACTCTTAATAGACATTAGATGATGGACCTACAATGTAAACATGTGCCATATGTTAATGAGCCCGCAATACTGCTGCTGCAGCAGTAACTTCATGTGTGTTTGGAACGTGAAAGGCTGGTACTGGATCTTCAAAACACGTCTACTATTTTACTGTGTGCAATCTTATTTTCTCAAATAAGTAACAACGAGAAACCCTGTGAAGTAATTTCTAACGTAAAAAATAATACGCATGTACGAAGTATCGTCTATATAAAACAGGCCCTATATTTTTACTCATCGTTCACGTTCAAAATACAGTTGAGGATAATAGGTCCTAAACAGTTGCAACAAAAGAATAGTTTTTGTCACATTACGTAATAAATCTTCTTCAAATGATGTTCGAATTTTTGGATGCTACACAAGTTGTATGCAATTAGAGGGAAGCCTCCCTTGTTATTCATAGTGGTTGAAGGTACAACCCGTAGATTTCTGTGAATTAGAAGATCTCAATGTGATAAAGAAATAGTAAGAATTTTGTTATTTTACATGATTTAATTTCCGATATTTGGGAAAAAATACAGTTATAAAATTCAATTTTCAAAAACTATTTCTTCCGTATTATTAAATTTAGGCACAAAGTGTTCTCTACGTTTTCAGTTATTTTTTCCACTGGCCAGAGCTTGTTGGACAAATTTAGATACTACCTGTATATCCTCAAGAGATGTAGCAACGACAAGAAAAAGTTCATTTACAATTATTTGTGTTATTTTTATAGACATTTGGTGTTAGATTATTTTTTTACATTTTGACAACGCCGTCGGGTGGGATCGGGATAGCGAACTAAGCTGCTGCTATGAATCTATGTGTTATGATGAAAGGGCGCCAGCAATACTCCCTAGGTATTGCACTTCGAGACTCTTATGCCTCAGGATGTGGTATGTTCGGGTGTGTTCGATATCCCATCCGGTACGTTGAAACTGAATGCTGACTTATGTTATAACTGGGTGTTGGCCCCCAGTACGCCTGATACACTACAAAAGTTACACTGTGAATATAGGGTGTTGAAAATTACGTAACACGATGGTTCAATGCAGTATGATTTATTGACGTGAATTACACAGTGCCAGAAATAATTACTTATGCACTCACGAGGTAGGCGTAGTTATGCAATCCTGGCAAAGCACTGCTATACTTGATTACTGGATTAACGAATGATGGCTGTCTCTGTGCGGTGACATTGACCTGCCGGTATATCGCACGTGGTTGTTATGTGGTCCGTGTGAAGCAGATATGACTCTACGGCTTATGAAAATGCACTTCCTTGAGCAGCGAGGATCTGGCGGCCGCTAGGGTGGGCCGTCAGGTTCACTTGGAAGCGGACGTAAATAAAGTTGGTTGAAATGAGCGCTCTCTTAGCTATCAAACCACAGGGCAGCTGTTCCCGTGCACGTTACAGTGCGGTAGGGCTCAACAAGTGGTGTTAGTAGTCCTGCACGAAGTGTGGCGGAATGCGTTAGGCCGGATGTATGGTGAACGGCACGTAACACACCTCTCACACGATGATGTTCTCCACTAGGTGACTTGCATGAATGTGTGATAGTGAAATGAGTGGTAGATGCACTGCTTATATGAACACTGGAGCACTATGGCGATGTGGTAACCTGCATGTGGTCGGTCACAAAAACATTAATTAATCCCTCAAAATCGCACTGAAATATAAAATATTGATAGCGACGTATGCGCCAAATTATAATGAACAATAATGAGCTGCGATATGCCTCGTACAATGAATGATGAGCTTAGATGGCTCTCGATACAGAATTCCCTAGCCACGTGGTGGTGATAATGCCGACGCGGATTTTAAGTTAAAAGTACCAAAATGGGAATAATTATTAGTTTAAGGGGACGCGCAATGTGATGGGGATGTCTGGTAATGTGTGCGCGCAAGGTGAACCGGTATACTAAAGAAGACTATTGAAACTAACAATCAGTAAGCAAAAGTTGATGTGCACACGGACAGCTGTCTCACCTCTCCAGACGACTTCGACGAACTGCCACGAGAAAGGCAGCCGCTAAAGGCTCCTTGCCACACTACGGGGTTCACACACTTCCGGTACCTCGTGCATGTTAAATGATTGATATTAACATTTTATGAAATTGGCACACACTAAATTACATAATAAATGGCGTTACATATTTTGCTGATATTGAATGATGCGTTTCTAAATGTCTGCTGCAATATGAAAGTAAACTCTGAAAACATGGTGATTTTCGGGCACAAGCATGGCGGCATGTTTAAATGTCCCCCGTGCCTCGATGTACACTGCTGGAAATGAAAACACAATTGCACTCACTATTACATGCAAAATTACACTGCCGGGATGCGGGAAATTATGGGAGAGTCTGAAAATGAGGCATGAGTCTTGTTGATGTTGCACAATTGTGCCGTTATGGGCTTAACTCATACGTTGGCCCTTTGGCTGGCGTCAACGTTGTTAAGTGAGTGAGTGAGAGATTTTGGTCAGCACTTAACATATAGCTCTATTGCGTTGGTGAGTATGGAGAAGCGTCGGAATGGAAGGGCTGGGGGAACGGGAGATGTCCGAGATAAGTTGACCTTTATGAATGGACATGTCACAATTTATACCAAGTCCAAATACTTTTTAAATATTAATGATTAAGCTATTATTGTCTGCCGATATCAATAATTGTAAAAATTAAATTGGGGCCACATTAAAAACTCGTAACGTAGTTATAAATATTTTAGCTTATGAACGTTTACAAAACGTGTATAAGATTCTCAACAGCGAAATGGTTTGGCAACACTTTTGGAAACATCTTAATTACCTATGAGTTACCAATAAAGACCATGCAGTTTAAAAAAATTCTGAACAGAAGATGCTCCTTTATTCATTGAATTTATTACCATTAGTTTGTTACTGACAGGACACGCTTTAAAAATTGTTGGAGCCGTAGTGGTCTAGGGGCTAGTGTGATAATCTCTTATCAATATCATTCCGGTTACATACCTGGATAATTTTGACATATTATTACATGTGGGAATTATGCTTGGACAATGCATTCAATTGACGAGTTTTCACGATGATTCTCTGTTGCTTCCGCCCTTCGTTTCAGATGATATTTCATGATAACTTTTGTTTTACATTTTATTGACTCTAGAACCGTTCATGTGTCTCACCTTTAATTGGACGGTTTAATTTTAATGTGTCTTTTAATAACATGAATATTATGGAATTGATACATTGACTGATTTATATTTCGTGACCACATTGGTATTTTCATATACAGTAATTGTTTAGTACTCCATGGAATGTTATTTAATTTGTAATATTCAGTAAGTTGTCGTGTCTCATTGTATTTCTACGTTATCATTATTTTTAAGAAAATAAAAAATATACAAAATATGAACGAAGTACGGTTTTTCTCCATAAAGTTTACCTTCTTTATGGCATATTATCATGAAACTGGGCATAAGCTTGGTGTTGTGTACTGTCGTTATTTACGTTTATTAGTAGAATTAATATGAAATCGCCTGGTTCTGTCCAATGTTCAGTTGGTAGCAAGGCCACAGATAACTAGCTAGACAATGCTTGCTACTACACACATTAACACTCAGGATTGGTGGGGTGGGGGGATAATGTTTTATTGACTAATTTTCTTGATTTTTACAGTCATAGTGATTACCCTTAATTTAGACTACCACTGACAGCAAAAAGCGGCTTGCAGTAGTAATTTGTTTCTGCTCGCCGTCTCGATCATATATCAGGTATCTGGCTGGGACTCAAAAAGCAAAATAGAAGTATTTATTTCCTCAAATATTTTATGATTCATCTTGGAATGGCAGCGGTGAATAGGTCATATTGCTTGATTCCCTCAAAGTCAGCCCAGGTTTAGTTCCAGGCCAAATAACTCAGGAATTTTGCAAATGGGAATCGTGCTGAACGATGTAGTTGGTCGGCAGGTTTTTTCGGAGAGCTCCCGTTTCCCATTCTGGCGCTGATCCATATTCACATCATTAATCATCACTGGCTCTTAATACCATAGCTTACAAGCTGCCAAAATCTCTTCATTTCCGGCCACTGCGATCCAAACCCAGGTTCGATTCCCAGCGAGTGAACCACGATTTTTCGCGTGTGGGAACCATGCCGGGCGATGACACTGGTCGGTGGATTTTCTCTAAGATCTACAATTTCTCCTTTTCTTACATTCCAGCACTGTTCTAAAGTCATATAATTCATTCTCGTCGGTTCTAAAACATTAGCTCTTTAACCACCAACATTTTCCCTATGTACTACGTAAACGTCTTACTAGACTAAAAATCAAGTATAACATATGGTATGCAATTGACAAGGTTTTTGAATGGCCAAGCTCATAATAATAATCAATGTCACTGAATACAGTGATAACATTCTATGAGACAGTTCACTAAGTAGGCCTACAATTTATTAGCACACATTATTTTAATTAACGTCATATTTCGACCTTATTACAGCAA
Organism: Medauroidea extradentata; assembly: GCA_003012365.1. Classification (NCBI taxonomy): domain Eukaryota; kingdom Metazoa; phylum Arthropoda; class Insecta; order Phasmatodea; family Phasmatidae; genus Medauroidea; species Medauroidea extradentata. The sequence goes on along the minus strand of PNEQ01084082.1, from coordinate 16,811 downwards.
GAACTCAAACCATCTTCTTCCTTACAGGCTTCCTCTTTGCAGTTATAGAAGAGCGTTTCTTAGGCTTATTTTTCTTCATGTTGTTTGCCAGAACGTATTTTCCGCGGAGAAACTTCGCACGGACTGAGTGAGCGCAGGGCGTGCGTGTTGAGTGCTTACTGTATATATGGCAACCCTGTGCGGGCTGACTCGTCTCCGTCCGACCCCACATGAGTGTCTGCCTCACAGTTTCCCCTTTCACGCCGGCTGCAATGACCTCAAAAATTTTTTCTTTTTCTTATAGTTTACACAGATTTAAAGCTACATATGTACCCTAGTGGACTTTTCTGATGCATTTCTGTTGATAAAACGAGCAGTTGTAACGAATATTACGTACATCTAATAGCATGTTAGTTATGAGGTTCTTATAACTTTAAAAAATAGGAAAAAAATAGTTTGCCTTCAAAAAACATAATTTTACCTCTGTGGCCAGATTCGTGTTGTAAATCTCTTCAATTTGCCGTTTATTTCACATTTCTATCTTTCTTAGGCTGTGTTTTCTACCAATCTACGTTCACCCTATCTTTAATGCTAGCGTCCGGCGGACAGCCTTCAAAGTCCCTCATCATGGCGCCAAGCCAAAAGGCCTAGCTAAATACTTAAAAGGTGACAAAGGCCTACTTTTCAGACTAGTTAGTAACTGTAACATACTGCACACCAAATTTGACTTTGCTTAACAACATATGCAGTTTTTGTTTGTAAAATTTTTGACAGTATTTCTAAGGCAGCTTCCCCTCCCCAGGTCGACCAGGATAGCAGGATATCCGCACCTGGTTCACACGGGAAGGGCAGCTGTTACCTTTCGTACAACTACCTTTCTAGGTAGGCTCTTCGTAATTTATTTATGTATTGTACGTTGTATCTGTTCAGTTGTACTTAGGTGTTTAGTGTCTATGTCTTGTTCACGTTTGTCTTATCCTCGTAGTAAATGTTCCGGTTGGAGCTTTGAGGCATTTTGCTGTTGTTACAATCGTATAATTTATTAAATAAATAAAGAAAATGAAAATATAATATTAGTAGTTACTATGCTCTCAAACATTAAATCTAGGGTTTTCTGGATTCAGTAGTACTATTAGTTTATCACCTAGTACAAGTGCCAATTTGAATTGGGGTATATATTTACAGTTGTATGATGAGTAAATTATGAACTTTACAGATTATGTGTGAGCAGAAGTTTCGACACTAACTTTACAACATTACAAAAAATGTTTGGCTCAGCACCGCCAAACTAGACCATCCAACATAAATGAAGTGTTTAATTGGAATTATTGTAGAATTAAAACCATTAGAATAATACGAGAATGTTGTACAGCCTCAGAAGATGAAGACACATTAAAGGGCAGTAAAACACAATATTTGTTACTAATCATACGTAATGTTATACAGGTATGTAGCTAGTGTAACAGGAGATGATAGCATTCAATAAAAATGTGTAACTGGGTATATCTATGACAGAAAATATTATGTTTACATTCTTACAAGTTACACAGGTGTACCAACTAACTGTCTATAGTAGTGTGGTTTCTCAGGATGGAGTGATAACATTGTTGTATTACGTATGTTTTATTTTCAGCTGACATACTAGGCAAATCTTTCAGAACATGCACAGCTTTCTGTTTATGAACCACAGTTTGCCCTCTGTTTAGATCCGGTGAAAGCTTGTCAGAGTTAGTGGTTTTAATGACTTTTGAGATGGATGTATTTGAGAAATTTAAATCATTGTGCATTTGAAAACGTTACATTTACTCAATGTCAGCAATGTGTGTGCAACATTTTTCAAATTAAAAACGGTTCACTTGCATCTATTACAGTTATATCAAAAGGGCTTATAGCTTTACCATACTCAACAGTCTTATGTAAATTGTGGGGAACAAAGGCATTTCTGGCCTTCCTTTGCTTCTCTGTAACAGCAATGTCTATTGCAACTCAAAAAACATCAACCACTTACCAAATACTTGTGTACAATCTATTTAGACCGTCCTACCTCCTAACAAGGAACATCACCAAAAATATAGCCACAGACGAAAATAACGGGCTTCCTGTGATGATTAATTATACTCCATTTGATATGAGTTTGGATACATTTGTCAGCAACTTATGGGCAATAATTTGTAATATTTTATTTGTGTCACTATACAAGACAAACTTTGCAGTACAAATGCTGAAATGGACATCTCAGGTTCAATTCTGAGCTGACAATGTCTTGCATTGTACAACAAACTGTAAAATACTGAAAATTACTGCCCATAAGTTGCTGTCAAATTTATCCAAACTTACATGAAACAGAATTTATATAGGTATTTGTCTGTTACATTTTGGTGTTTGTGTTGTCTTCTTGGATAAACTGACTATATTCCTTTCAAGAATTGTATGTCACGTATTTGTTGATAATAGCTAATACTGATTTTTCTTTTAATTTTGTTGTGGGTTTTCTATATTTAGGATACATTCACTCGTAACAGTGTATGCCCAGGACAATGGCCCAGTGTATTACACCTTAATTGCAAGAATTGTTAGAAGATTACTTTATTTCGTTGTTATACACATTCCACGTATTTTGACTTGAATAATATTGCTGGTGTTTAGCAACACAAAACTTTTGATTTGTTTATAAAATTTAATTCATTCTATTCTTACATTTTAATTCAAAATCCATGTGAAAACAAAGTAGCTTGGCCTGTCAGTATACTTGAAGCTTAGATCATCGTACTGGGCGTGTGCAAAATGACCCAAGTCCTCTCGAGGCTTTCAGAGAGTATAACACTGCACATTCCAAAGTAGTGAATCATAGCTTGTTGTTAGACACTGCTCTCTCATGTTCAGCTCAAGATATAGAAGTAAATTAGGGTTCTTAATTCATTGGCACGAATTCAGTATATGTATTGATGGTAAGATTGTGTCAAAGTTTAGGAAACTATGTCATGTCAGATATGTTAAATTATTTAGACTAGCTTTATAGTATTAGCCCCTGTTGTTGGTGCTGGTTGTTCACATCCACAGCTACTTCGTAGTTACAGAGTAGGCTAGGTCCTCTGTGCTGAGTTTATTCCTGACGTTTACAGCAACTGGTGGCAGTCGTGTCTTCTCACCTGTCCAGCACTCCTGCTGGCCTGCTGTTGTCAGGGCTGGATTGATGCATCTCTCGAGTTCCAGCTCCCTCCCTCACAGTCTCTCGTTTACATCCTTCCTTATCAGCTTGCACTCTTCTTCCTTCACATTATTTAAAGTACTCTGCACTCTCCTCTTGCTGTTTGTAACATTTGTAGTAATTACGTAATAATTATTGAGCTTAACTGTAATGAGTTTATTAGAAAAATTACTTTTAATAATAATAGAGGTAATAATAACAAATAACATTAAATATACACGTTCTCTTCGCTAAAAGAAGTTGCGCCCTAGTCCCTGGTCCTGACTTCTGGTCCTGGTGTGTGCTTCATTTTAGTTTATGGTGAGCTGTCTACAACAAGTAGTTTCAGTGCAGTGTATCTCCTTCATTGTGCGTGTTTACAGGAGGTGAATGTAGAAGAGACGACCACACACTCTCCGGTGTGTGTCAACAAGAATGGACAAGTTTCTATCAGAATATTGGCAAAACCAGGATCTAAAGTTAACGCCATAACAGGTACAGTGTTTCTTTTATTACTTTATTATTTCCAAAAATTTTTTAATTTAAAGTATAGCAGAAAGCTCAGGAAATGCAACCTAAATACATATATGTTTAAAATAAGTGTAGTCGTGTGTTGATAAACTGCACCTTTGACAACATGTGGCTGTAAAAACTGACGCCAGTTGCTTTGAATTGTGGGATTTGTAACGCAAGATTTAGTAATTGTGTGCATGTTCTTGATTTTGACCCTCAATTCAAAATATCTGTTGATAAACAACTTAACAACACTGTTAGTTCTTGATTTACATAAGGATAAGGTTCCTGGAAACTATGACGTAAATCGAAACAGGGCAGACACCTACTGCCTGTCAGCCAACAGCTCTTACATACAAGTATACAAGTCAGTCACAGACGTACAGTGAACTGACAGCAAGAGATACAAATCTAAGTACTATATGCCATATTTTACCACATTTAACTGTTGGATGGCTTAACCATAACAAACATTGTAGTCATGTGTCATTAAAATACATTTATGTATCATTAATGTACAACGGTGGAAAATTTCAAATACTTTATTTCTGTTGTTATCGTAATTAACACAAATATTCTGCATATAATACATAGACAGCTTAAGATAACAAACGGACTTGGCATTGCACAAATTTTAATTTAGGTAATTTACGAGTGGAAACATCTGATGTATGGGTGGCATGGTTGGAACAGAAAGCAAAAATATAGCAACACAAACATTGGAAGCATTTGGGTCAAAATAAACACATGAGTAACAAATAGTTAAACAGCGTACAATTTTTTTGTGTACATATTCATTTTTACAAAACTTATCACAGAGCCTGAAGGGTCAAATGTTGTTCTCCTTCTGTAACGGTTTTTTTTTTGTGGAGGGGAAGGGAAAAGCAGCTCAAATGAAACCAAACCAGTCTATGTATGGCACAGCGACTAAACTTAAGAGAGACTGTGAACAGCATTATTCGTTATGTAATTTTAAGTCTGTTATTAAAACTGTAAATGTACGCCATAAATAATATTATTATGAATCAACACTAATTTAGGCAACGTAAGTTGAGGACTTAAGGTGAAGATGAGCTTATATATGTAGAAGTGAAGTTTAACTATTTGTTACATTAAATAGTGAAAACAATATGTAGCCTACAAAGAAACTTGTAACAACATTGCATTGTACAACAACAATAATTATAAGCATTATCAGTGGTATCTAAGGAGCATAAAGTAAGGAAAATAAATACTGCGTAATATGGGAATGGAAGTGCTAGAATTGTTTTCATGTAAATAAATTATTTTTTTAATACTAATGTTAATGTTTACTGTTTAATGTAATGTTAAAATAATAGTTTTATATGAAAGTAAATTCTTGATAATTTATACCACTGTAAAAAATTCTTTGCAATTAAATATGAACATGCAACTTTTTGCAACCTTAAATATCTAGTTGATTTTGGATTGGAGAGGTTTTAAAACCTGGTTTAACTTATTTTTAAAAGTGGTTGTCAGAATTGGTTACCTTTGATTATATGAGTGTCTAAATTTTATGAAGTAATTTTCTGAATCTGTAAGGCCTCGTAAAATCAGAACCCATCTATAGTTGGTGACTCAGTGGTTCTAAAGCAATCTCATATAAATAACTTTTTCAAGAAAAGTCTTAGAATTAGGCTATCAGTAAAATTGTGTTTCATTCAGTAGAGTTGAGGTGACATATTTAAGTGTGTTTCGTTCAGGACTGGATGCGGAAGGAGTCGGCGTGCAGATAAGTGCTGCGCCCGTCGAAGGAGAAGCAAATACAGAGCTGGTGAAGTACATGGCCAAAGTTCTTGGCTTACGCAAGACTGATGTGTCCCTTGACAAGGTGGGTTTGTGAACATGGGACATTCTTGTTTTCCAACAAGAAATATTTTTCCATTCAAAATGTTTCTTAGATCAAGCTAACCTAGTTACATTATAGCTGATCTTTTTTTTCTCGTTTGTAAAAATATTACGTGCAAGTCAACCTTCAAGCCCTTAGGCTGCAAATTAAATATAACAAACTGTTTCAGTTGAGCTCAAATTAATTCAATAGGATTTAAGTTCCAATGGTATGTAGCAAGACAAAGCACTGTGTGGGCATTAGAAGCCATTATGTTATCTACAAGGTACATTTTGTGCTTTGGTCTGTACATCTGAATGAGTTTATGCAGTTCAGGTTTCAATATGCCCTTTGAAAATGGTATGTTGCGCTCATGAAGTCACTGTATCATGTCGTCTTTTGTACTATTGGAAGTAGGAACTTTATCTACCTTGACGCAATGATGTGGAGCGTTATAGCTAACTAGAACAGATTAGTCAGGAAGAGTAGGTATTAATTGTTCATTTAACCACTTTGTGTAATTTGCATTGTACATCTGATGGTGATAATCACCAGTGGACTGTCCAGACTTCCATATCAACATAGCATTTTTAACAAATCCATCGTCACCACCAGCACACTTTGAATAATTTATGCATTTGCCCGAGACAGGTAAAAATCAGCTTGGACAGGTGGTGTATTTGCCAGCAAAAATGAGTGATGCCAACATTGGTAGTTATATAGGCGTGATTATACTCCATTGTCAAGTTCTTAGTTATTTCTGATGAATGTTTTATCAAGTTCACTGAAAGTAGTGTCAGAAAGACTTAAAATATTTATCTTTATTAGAAAATGTGTTGAATAAAATTCCAAAGTGTTATTTTCATACTTGCAAAAATCAGGGAAATATTTGGTTTTCCATCAGGGAAATCAGGGAATTTGTTGCAATGAGTGGCCACCCTGTTGACAGTCATCATCTATTTCATGCAAAAAAATTCCATACTACACAGCCAGGCCACCAAGCGGATATGCTCCACACACCACAACCTCAACAAACAGTGCAATCAATAGCCTAGCCATTCCTAGACAGGGTAAATCCTAAACTACTTGTTGACCAGCAGTTCAAATAAGCCATCTCGAACAATACTGTGTACAAACACCAAAGCAAATAATTATTAATACATAATACCCTCTTGGTTGTCCCGTACCATGATGGTCTGGCAAAACTAAAAACAATCCTCAACTTTAGCTGTGAAACACTAACATCTTCATCCCTCACACAAAGCCTGCTTAAAAAACCTCAAGTTATCAAATGACCGCCCAACCTCCGCAACAGACTTGTTCGCCCGAAACTGAAACACAACTTTACAGGCATGACGGCAACCACCAGTCCCAGAGGTTCCAACCCTTACAATAGTCCCCGATGTGGCTGCTGTGCTATCTACCAGCAGAGTGTATAGGGCAGTAAGTGTTGCATCTTCCTCCACTTTGACTCCTGCTTCAATACCACAGTGGTAAGAGTTTTGGACCATCTGACAGTAGTGCCACCCAACTTTAAATCTCCAGCCACCACTCTGTTATGTTCATCTTCCAGCTGCTAGCTAGTCATCTTGTCTGCCATTCTTCAGTATGTTTCCATTCACTGCCTGAAAAGCTGGCTTGGCCAGCAAAACGTCGTGCTCACGCTTCTATAAAAAGAAAATAATTGCCCAACTTTATGTATTGTAGTGGTACTGTCCACCAACAGCTTTAGAACAAAGGTCATTAACATCTCAGCCCCAGTGTTAGGCCTAGCTAGTCGGAGACATGAGACTCGGGAGTTCTTCAGGGTTCGTGGGTTCGAAAGTACAGTTGGTAGATGGAGTAAATTTTTTTTTTTTTTCACAAAAGAACACTGCGTATTGGCTCTGTGGATTTTACTTAATTGTCTTTACGGCACGTTACAATCAATGGGCTGCGCGACAGATTTTCTACTTGACTGAAGTACCAATGCATCCAACACTGGCTGGTTTGTGCATTAATTTGATGGTGCATGCGTAAAATTTAAATATGCCCTCTAATTACACCATAGTCTAACATCTTAAATCCTGTCGGCAAAGAGGCTTTGGTTCTTGGTATCAGTGCGTGGTGGAGCAGTGGTAAAACACTCACCTCACATTCGGGAGGACTCGGGTTTGATCCTCGGCTCCGGCCATCCTGATTTAGTTTTTCAGGGTTTTCCGAAATTGCTTCAAGCGAATGCTGGGATGGTTCCTTCAACAGGCCCTGGCCGATTCCTACCCCTCTTCCCCTGGGTTTCTCTGCCAAGGCCTTGTGTTGTTCGAGGGCACATGAAACAACCAAATAAATAAATAAAATTACACCATATCTCCCGTGATGGTGGTTGCAAGTCTGAACTGTCAAACTCAATTATGATAAATTACTGAAAATGTGACAAGTGAAATCCACGTGGTGCGAAGAAGGCGAGTTATTGTAGGCGGTCTAACTTGCCAGCGTGTGCGACACCGCCTGAGCCCACGATTTTCCTGCGGACAAGCCCCTCATGTCCTGGACGTTTGGGAGACAATCAAAGAAAGTTACCCTTAAAAATAAAATGGTCAATACTAGGACGGTCCTAGGGCCAGTGTGACCAACAGAGTTACTGACTTCCAAGGTCTCTATTAATTACAAATAATATTATTAATTAGTACACTGCTTAAAATTGAAAATTACACATTTATATAATATAACAATGAACTCTCACATTTTTAAATGCTATAAAATTGGCTATTGGGAGCGTAAATAAATATAAAAATGTGATGCATCAAATACAAGGCCTATGGTACCCAGATATGACGTTCCAAGGGGTGTGAGAGCAACAAAACTCAACTATCACTGTGTTACACATTCCTATGGGAAAACCCTACTGTTCTCTTCAACTAAGGTTGGCCTAACACCATGATGTCACTTTGTAATAACCTGTCTTGCATGCAAACTGAAATTCATGAATTGCTTGGCCTGATCAAAATTTACGTCAAAAGATGTTAAGAAATGTTACAGCAATTGAAAAGCTGATTAAAATAAGTATCAACAAAATATACAGTAAAATCCAGTTGTTATGACCATCCCATTTTTATGTTCCCCTTTTTGAGGAACCGTGAAAAATTTGGTAGAAAAATTAAGGTATATCTCGTGGAAAAAATATATATATCCTCCACTTGGTTATCTGTGTTGCATTTTCCTTGGCGAGTACCGTGCTGTAAGAAATGCACGACTAAAAATAGATGTACCCCTTCTGACTCTTGTGCCACCTCCACTGTCCAGGCTCTTTCCACCCTCCTGAATGAAGCCTTTAAACTTCAGTCCAACAGAAAAAAAAAAAAAAACCAAACCTACAACAGCACGAGATGTACAGGAAGACGTGAACCAAGTTTCACTACGTGCGTATCCCTTTGATGTCCGTAGCATTGCGTGGAAAAATAAACCAAAAAGGTTTACAAGACTCTTGTCAAAAAAACTAAAATTAGTGTGGCACACTACATTTTTTTCGGAGGCCGCGAGGCTGGTATACTATCCTTTGCAACAAGAAAATAATGAATTTAAAAAATCAGGTGAAGTTTGATGACAAGCCTTTGTGCTGGACTATGTTCGGTACTTGTGCCCTTTTAGCTAGAGCATGGTTTGTACGGCAAAAATAGAGTTAATGCAAAAAACCATGCAGTCGAGGAGTCCAAAGTAAGTAACTTATGCCGTTCTTACCCATTGCACAGTCGTGTTTACTTTCCAAACACTCGCCTGGCTGATGTGTAGTGCTGATAACATGTCCCCCTCTTTTTTTCTTTCTTGCTATCACTTCGCCTGCAATCACACACACACACTCCGCCGTGGCACAATACTCTAAGCAGATGAACGTAAACGTACTCCTGCATCACGGAAAAATTCCATGAAGCCGATGATCGGACTACAGTGTCAGCGCCAGAATTCCTACAGCCTGGAGGAGATTGTAACACAAGAAGTTTCTCCACCAGGAAAATTTATTTAACTACTAAAAACTCCCAAAAATCGAAAAATAACATACAAGACATGTGATTGTCATTTTTAGTAGTTGGGTGCGGGTAGATGGGTGGAACGAAAAATTCTGTTGTGCACATGTAAGAGAGATTATTTTTACCAGCGTTGGTATATGCTTGAAAGTGAGCTGATAATAGCTACGGGAAGGGGAGGGTTTCAGGTTGGATGTCTGCAAGATATTTTTCCGCCAAGGAGGTGAGGATATAGACTGACATTTCCCAGGAACAAATGTTACACAGTTTGTCTACCCCACATGTCTTTATAATAAAGTGAAATGTTACTCTTACATTTGTAGTAGTGCCGACTGTTACTCTCTGACATGCGTCATCACGTTTTTCAACAGCTTTAACTTTTATTTTTGGAAAAATTTTTATGATATTTTGATGGTTCCCGAGAGTATATTCCTAAAATCGCTACTTTCGTAAAATCCTGGGTTCGTAAAATCGGGGGTCTAGTGTACAGTGAAATGGGCATATAATATAATGATATAATAGGCGAAGATTCTCCACCAATATTAAGTTTGGGTGTACCTGAAACTCGGAGCCAGGAGGCTAATGCATGTGCAAATGTAACGTTACAAGAAAAGGAATTTTCCCTCAAGTTGATGATCGTTGCATAAGTGACTGTTCTACTGCTTACACATCACAAGCGATTAAAAAGCTAAAAATGTCTACTGTGAGTTCACTGTGTATTTTTATTTATTATTTTTCTTTAATCGTATGCATGTATTCAAGAGTCTGTTTTAAAGAAATTATGTGCCTGTCTGATGGCAGGATTTCATTTTTTCCAAGCCTTCATTCCTGTTCATAATTTTAACAATTTAAAAAATTTAAATAAACTAAAAAATAAAAAATAAAAAAATATAGTAGTGTATCTTGTTGGCACCGCAAGGTAAGTGGTGCAACAGTCAACTCCCGACTATCCTCGCTAATGGAGGGGGCCAATGCCTCTGATAATCCAAAATCGCGGATAAACCACTTTTACTCTTTCTTAGATCTCAGTAGAAAGAAAAAAGGTCAAATTCATTCATGCAATAAAGGGCAGCAATTTATTACAGTAGACTCTCAATTATTGACATTAATGATTAGGGAGTATGTGCTAATAATCTAAAAACCAAGTTATAAAAAATAATGCTTGTATATATTTTTTATCCAAGATAACAATTTCATTAAGCCATTCGGTGCAATACAATATCGTAAATCCATTCATATGTGGAACTAATGGTTTCACCTGCTGGAAAAAGACTTAAATCTTCTTTAACCCTGTGTCATACGCAATCAATCAGACAGATACACACCTTTATTATTTTTGGTTTTCTTACAAACTTCTCATGATACAACATTATCCCTCAGGGTACCGTCCTGGAAAATGGTACTGTTTTGAATGCCAAAGGGGGTCCCAAGTCATTTGCCTTCTTATTACATTTATAGCCGTCTTGTATCTGTGAGATACATTGCGTGTGTTAGATAGATCGAGCTCAGTGGTAAAACTGAAATGGGGCGTACTGGTCATGTTTTTGACTTATCGAAAGAAAAAGATTTTGAAGTGCATCACTTGTTGTTTGCAGAGGATAGTAGTGATGAAGATGATAGTATCAATGATAGATACATAGCTCTTGTTCAGACAGCGATTTTGTTGAAGAAAGAACGGAAAATTCAGACACTGATCACGAATACGAAGTCGACGAGAGTATCGCCAGTGCAGAACCAGGGCAAAGTAGAACAATTTATACAGGTAACTGTTAGCTATTCTCTATTTATATAAAATATTTTAATAATAAAAAAATTGTAATTTTTTCAAAAATCAGTGAAGAAGATATAAAATATCATTATTTACTTTATTTTTCTAGTCCATTGCTTTAGGCATTCTGCAACTAAACCATCATTATCCCATATAAAGTAATTATAATCTTCAGATCAATTAATTTTATTTAATTTTTTTCTCTATTTTAGGGAAGAACACTTCCAGGTGGAGTGTCCGTGTGCCAGCTAGGAACACCAGAACCAGATCACACAACCGGCTCGTACATAATGCTGTGGGCTGTAAAAAACGAGGGACACGAGGGGAAGCTTGGTATTTTTGATGATTTCATACTAAATATTGTTGTTGAACATATAAATCAGTACATAAAAGAGACCGCAAGAACACAAAGTAGAGATCAAAGCATTCATTGGCTTACTTTACTTAGCTGATTTACTGTGAAACAATCAGTTGCATGTAAAGGATTCGTGGAGTTCTGATGGAATGGGTGTTGAGATGTTTCGAAGTGTGATGTCCATCAACAGATTCAGTTTTCTGCTTCGATGCACATATTCATGGTAGTAGTAGAAATATAACTGATGACAATTAGGCTACTAGGGTAGAACTCGTAGAGAAATTGAAGAAATGCAAGCTTAGCAATGTTGTAACCACCTGGAAAAAGAAGTGCAAGTTGTCTGTTGAATTTGTTTCAGCTAAAAATAGAGAGATTCAAAACAGTATCTTTGGCTTTAGAAATGAAATTACTCTTGTGCCGTATGTACCAAAAAAGGGAAAAACTGTTATTCTTATTTCAAGCCTGTATTATGATGCAGTAATTCAGTAATTCACGAAGAAAGTGGTGACCTGAGGAAACCAGAAATTATTACCTTCTATAATGCTACCAAACCCGGTGTCGATGTCTTAGATGAAATAACTACAACATACAATGTTGCTAGAAATACTCGACACTGCTTTGTGGTTGTGTTTTACAGTATGTTGAACATTGCCGCCGTAAATGCTCAAGTTATTTATCTGGGCAACAAAAATTAGAGAAAGTCTATAAGACAGTTTCTGAAATAGTTAGTGAGAGAATTGACATGTAAGCATGTTGAGTGTCGACCACAAAGTTCCAGAGGGATTCCTTCATAATTGCAGCCAAAGATACAAGAACAAATGGAACAGTTTGAAACAGACTCTGATAGAGAAGAACACGGAAAGAGGAAAAAAAATGTGAAGCTAGTACTCGTGCAAAGAAAACACGCCTCAGTAAATACCACTGCATAAAATGCAATAAGTGGCTGTGCCTGCAACATGCAAAAAATTGTGTGTTCTGACTGTGTTACTGCCACAGCACCTCAGTGTGATGACTGAACTGTTGTTTTATATTTTGGACTAATACACTGATGACAATATTGTGTAGAAATGTATGTGAATGTAAATTTTGTGATATAAATTGTTTATGCCGATTTGCTAGAGGAAATGTGTGTGCTACTAGAAGACTGTAATACTGTCTATAAAACAATTATTGTAGGAATTCCATCATTATTACAACTGGAGCTACAAGGGGTTAAAAACAAAAGAAAAAAAAAAAGGATTCATAAAGATACCAATTTGCGAAAAGGTTATTGTGTTATTGTACAAATTAACTGTGTCTTAGTGAATATTATTTCCTAATAAGAGCACGGTCTACCGCAATTTTCATCATCATTATTTTATTTTGTAATTTGTACCAGATATTTTTTTCTTGTTTTAGACACAAAATGTGACTAAATTGAGCTCTTATGAAATTTTTTTATCTCTCATTCTTTTTGCGTAAGGGCTTGTTGAAGTCATATTTTGCATGTTTCTAATTTTAACGACTACACCAAAACCAGCTGGTATACCAAACTCAAAAAAATCTCAGTGAATAAAGACATTGCAGGCTACAATGACATGCTCATAAAATTAAAGAATAAACATTGTTTGTATTTTTAAAAAAATGATGAAACTTTTTGAATTTTTATTTTAAGTTTCAGCAATTTTTTAAAATTCAAATAATTTTTATTCTTTAATTTCATGAGCATGTCATTGTAGCCTGCAATGTCTTTATCCACTGTAATTTTTTTGAGTTTGGTATAACAGTTGGTGTTAGTGTAGTCGTTAAAATGGAAACATGCAAAAATATGACTTTAACAAGCCAGTACGCGAAAACTATAAGAGATAAAAAAATTCCACAAGAGCCAAATTTAGTCACATTTTGTGTCTAAAATAAGAAAAAAAAAATTACTGATATAAATAAAAAATAAAAAAAAATGATGGTGAAAATTGTGGTAGACCACGCCCTTAAAGGAATTTGTGTTTGTTGCTTACTACAATGTGTTCTAAATCTGAGTAATGACTAAGTTGCCTAAATATAATAACTTAAATTTTTTTATTTTCCAAAAACTGTGTTTTACTTTAACTTAGTCTTAATAAAATTCAGAAATGCTATGAATATGATAAACATATTTTTTAAAAGTGATAAATGATTTTTATGAAAAAAAACATATCTGCTAGATACATTGCGTGTAACCATGTCAAAATTCAATTGCGTGTGACGCAGGGTTAAGCGTGTCGAAATACGGTTGCGGGCATTAAACATTGGTGAACATTATGCGAGTAAACACAACATGTATTTATAAATAACCGAAACATTTTTTCAACTATTTAAAGTGAAATATTTTGCGCGGATAATCCGCACAAGGATAATCGGGAGTCTACTGTATTTAAAAATAAAACTTTCGAACACTATAGTTCCACTTGTGTATATAGTTGATGCACTGTAAATTATTATAAATACAAACACCCATATCAGTAAAAATGAGACAATACATTTATATGTGTTGTTTGCACGGATTGAGTATTGCATTCTTAGCAACTGAGCTTGCTTCCAAAGCCACCTTATCTAGCACTGGATCTAACAAACATATTTCTGCATCCTTTCTCCCTCCATCTGCCCTTCATGAGCTAGATATGTAAGATAATAGTAAAACAAAGCACACACACAAATGCCCTTATTAGCAAGATGCTAGCGATATCTGAAGATCTTAGAAATACCATTTTAGTACAGTTTTTTCTTAAATACTTTTTTTTCTCAGAATTGCCAAAAATATATATTCTCAATAAATAAGTAATTTCAACACTTACATTTTGTCAGAAAATTGGTTTTCCTCTAATTTTATATTTACTATATTAGTAATGATTACTTATAAAACATATCACTTACCATCATCACCATAGATCTATTATGCATATCAAGTTAGCCATGAAAATAAAGTGTATTCATAGATCATATAACACAGAAATTAATTAATAAAAAAATATATTTGCGGTTAATTCTATACAGCAACATTTTTAGATACATTTTCTCATATATAAATATATACAGTAAACTCCCGATTATCTGTGCTTCGCCTAACCGGTTTTCGGTTTATCCGTGCGGCACACCGCCGCCCTCCCCTTCCCACACCCTCCACCCCCGCTGACATCCAAGTGCCAGCAGCCCTCCCCCTCCCAAACCCTCCACTCCCGCCGGCCGTCAAGCGCCGGCCGCCAGCTGCCGGCAGTCGATAAGTATAATGTAACTTGAGCTGCAATACGATGGAGTTTCAACCACCCACTCACCCCCGTGTCAAGCATAGTGAAAAATGTCGCTGGCTTAGAAGATGTTGATGAATGCAACATTAGTGAATGGTTGAGGTCTGACGATCATGAACAAGGTTTCCAACACTTAAACGAAGAAGCTATTGTTAGAAAAGTGCGTGCCGAAGGGGAAGAAGCAAATGAATCTGATGAAACTGAATGTGAACACGAAGCTTCAGTAACACACATTGAGGCAATACAACATGTTGAGTAACTGTTCGAATATGCCACACAACAGAGTTTGGACTATGTTGACATTCTTACATTACGAAAAATAAGATGTGCTATAAACAAAAACATAACTTCTGGTGTTAAACAAAAAAAATGTAAGACTTTTTTAAGAAAGGTGTTGTTTAATTTTTATTGATTTTTTTTTCATATGAAGTGTGTTTACGTGTTACCGTATTTTTGGAAGACCATATATGTGGGGTGACCTACTGCTGTGTGGCGTCAGCTCTGATCTTAATTTGTCTGGAAAGTTACTTTCCAAAAATCCATAAACCTGACATGCCTCTGCGCCCGATTATCAGCTGTTGCAATGCTCCATGCCAAAAACTATCAAAATATCTCCTAAAAATTGTCGAACCACTCATAGGGTAGAAGCCAACTTTTGTCAAAGACTCTAATCATTTTATTTCCATAGCCAAAACATTGAAAATAGAAAACACTGATACCCTAGTGAGTTTTGATGTCCAAAGTCTTTTTACCAATGTACCTGTGGCTGAAACTCTCAACATTGTCAAGGCCAAGCTGGAAGCTGATCCAAACCTAAATGACAGAACAACCATACCAATTCCGTCCATCATGGAAATGATTACCCTCTGTGTCACCACAACGTATTTCCAGTTTAATGACAGTTTCTACAAACAAACAGATGGCATGGCAATGGACTCTTCACTTTCACCATTCATGGCGAACACATTCATGGAGAACTTTGAGGAGGAAGCACTTAGCCAAAGCAATAGCCCTCCTAAAATCTAGCTTCGTTACGACACTTTTACTATCTGGCAACACGGACCTGAAACCCTGGAGGATTTTGTGAACTTTCTAAACTCATTGAGGCCATCAATAAAGTTCACCTATAAGAAAGAAACCAATGGCAGCATTCGTTTTCTGGACGTACTAGTAAGCAGGGAAAACAGCAGTCTGGAAACCAAAGTATACAGGAAACCTACACATACAGGCATCCAACCACCCAAAAAGCACAAAAACTGGCATAATTCGCACACTAGCCAACCGAACTGAGATTATTTGTTCCAACAAGAAATCCGTAGCTGAAGAACACAACCAAATAATAAAAGAACTCACAGCGAATGGTTACCCAACAAACACCATCAAACAGCACCAGAGAAGCCATCAGGAACCCTAGTTATTCCGTATGTTCAAGGCCTTTCTGAATAAATAAGATGTCTAGGAAACAAATACGGACTTCGAACAGCATTCCGATCTAAAGCAACCCTTAAAAGTATGGTTACCAGGGTGAAATCAGCCACAGAAAAACTACAAACACACAACTGTGTATATCAGATACCCTGCGAATGTGGTGAAACTGGCAGAGCTCTATCAACCCACATTAAAGAACATAAACAATTACAAAAAAGGCGAAACCCAAAAAATCTAGACTGCCCGAACATGCATGGGAAAATAGCCACAAAATACCGTATTTTATCGCATATAGGTCGCACATTTTATTGAAAAATTTTCCTTAAAAACTAGGGGTGCGACCTATAACTGATAAAAAAAATTTTGTGCTGAAAAAAATTCAAAATTTTAGCCTAAACGAATTTTTCTTGCCAATTCTACTGTACAAATATTAAACAAAGAAAGGAAAACATATTTATATGCGGAAAAGAG
>PNEQ01084081.1:0-27694 GCA_003012365.1 Medauroidea extradentata | reverse complement strand
TGGAGAAGGACTGAGAGGGGTAAACAGACAATGCTTGTGAGAACGGTACGGGAGTGGAATGGCCTGCGGGAGGAGTTGGTGACCGTGAAGGGGGCTGGGAGGTTAAGAAGAGGTCTGGAGGGTTTGTAGTGTAGGGATAGAGCAGAGTTCACTCGCCACCGGGCGGTAGCCCAATTGCGAGGTTAAACATTATTATTATCTAAACTGCATAAACAAAGCCTATAGTATTTGTAGTATGCTTTTATTTTACTGCTGTAGTGTGTGCAGCCAAACACTGAGATAGGCATCACAATATGTTGTGGACTGCAGCAATTTAATACATATTTCATGTTGGCGAGGGTACGAATGTTCTCTAGTGATACATTAATCAGGTGTAGTTGTAATGGACTCGACAAACAAATACCACAACGAACAATATCCCAAAATATTTCTCACGATTCTCGTATTACCTACATTACAACTTGCATCAGCTGACAATGTTTTGATTATAGATAAAATGGCCGACCGAGTTCAAATAGGCTTCACCTGAGAGCCTTGGAAATAGCTGCTTCTGTCCCTCTATGTTTACTATATATCTAGTTGAATATACCCCTGTCCGCTACCGCATTACATTAAATAATTAAATTAACTCTGCTACTTATCGGCGTATAGAAAGAACTTACGGATGCAATAAAACAAACAAATAATTCACATGTAATTTTATATAACTTAAAAATTTGAATTAAATTAATTTTTAAGTTGTGCTTAAATCCCAATCGAAAAAAAAAAATAATAAATGAAAAATATTACTGGAATATCGAGATTTTATCGACGATCGATTGTGTTCGATAACAGTCGTTTACAGTGAGGACTGTTGTGCGTTGACAGCAGAATGAACACAAATAGTCAAATCATTGGAAGTGTCTGTTATGATTATTTGGTTGCCGACTGAGTGTATATTTCTGTTTAAAATGAAATGGAGTGTGTAATTTTAAATGAAATGTGCATGTGGTATGTGCTGTTTTCTTTTTGTAGAACTTTCCGGCCATTCATGATAAAGAAAAGACTGTATTTTATATTGACATTACGGGATAACCTCACCAGAGCTGACTGATTTGTGTTTACGAGTTATATAGAATTAGTGTTGCGCAAAAATGAACATGGGAGATAATTTAGAGCACATGTCAAATAATTTAGATAAACAGAAAGGCGGTATTTCAATCGGAGGTATTACCACCGAGAGCTTTCGTATAAGTGATCAAGAAAAATGTGTAACTCCACCGACGTCACTGTCCACGTCGGTATCTATTGTTCCGCCAAAGAAAAATTCATCCTTTCAGATCACTAGTATTACGATTGGATCACGTTCAAGCAACGATGGCGGGGATGATTCAGCTGACGATTTGGACGAGAGTCATACGGATGACATGTCAGATGTCATCGATAATTCCAGGATAACAGATATAGAAAATGAAACTCCAAGCTTCTCTGAAGATACATTTTCAAAGGAAGATGTGTTTTTCAATCCTTCCAGTACATCTGTTAGTGGTGCAACTGTAATTCCTACAAGCACCCAGTATGGACTGTCTGTGGTTGGCAGCACTGAAACCCCCACCAGCACCAGTAATGCACCTTCTATAACTGTCACTTCGAACACTATAGGCAGCACTGATGTTCGTGTTACTACAACAGAAACAACAAGACCTAGTGTTATAAATGTTACCAGTATTGCGAAAACAACAGAAGCACAAACAAAGGAGCCACAGACGAAAGTTCAGACACATCCACCACGTAATGACCGCTTCAAAGTTGTGAAAATCGAAAGTACTGAACCATTTAAGCGTGGTAGGTGGACGTGCATGGATTATTTGGACCACTCAGCAATTCATCATTCAGTAATGAACATAAGATCAACAGAAGTGATGGAATCTATCATGAGTGGAACAGTTCACTATGTTGTATCTGACATGAACTCAAAAAATAAGACAGGGAGTGAAAATGATCCATCAAACATTTTAAAAAGTCCAATTTCTATTGACTATCAAGCCATATCTGCAATGATGGGGCAGAGGTCGTACACAAGTTCGTCATCCTGCCAAACAACATCAACCACGCTTTGTCAGATGACGTCGTCTCAGCAGGTTACACAGCGTTTGCAGACACCTCCTGCCCAGCAGCAGGTTTTCCAACAAACTGTGCAACAACCCCGGCCTGCTCAAGTACAGACAGTTAATCAGCCGCAGGCCGTGTTTCAGGGCCACCAGAATGTGGCAGTGGCTCAGCACATGCTTCCAAATGTACCACAACAGCAGGTTACCCAAGTAATTACTGCGAGGTCGAACTTACAGCAGTCAGCAACTTTTCAGCAGCAACAGAACATACAACACTCAAAGCAGGTGCAGAACTTACAGCACCAACAACAACAAAACTTGCAGCAGCAGCAGCAAAATTTGCAACAGCAGCAAAATTTGCATCAACAGCAGCAAAATTTGCAACAGCAGCAGCAAAACCTGCAACAGCAAAACCTGCAACAGCAAAACATGCAACAGCAAAACTTGCAACAGCAAAACTTGCAACAGCAAAACTTGCAACATCAAAACTTGCAACAACAGCAAAACTTGCAACAACAGCAAAACTTGCAACAACAGCAAAACTTGCAACAACAGCAAAACTTGCAACAGCAGCAAAACTTGCAACAACAGCAAATGCATTCAAATTTGGCTACACAGCAAAATTACATCCCACAGCAGACAGTATTAGTACAGCAGCAACCAGTCATGCAGCATAATATTATGTTACAGCAGCAAATATCTCAATCAAGACAGATAACACAGCAGGTGATCCATCAGCAGCTACCTCAGCAGCAGATAGGTTTACAGCAGTTCCCACAACAGCAGCCACAGCTTCAGCCTCAAGTGCTTCAACAGCCAGTTCAAGTCCAGTATTATGTAGCACAGCCTAATATTAGTGGTTTCGTTACACAGTCTGGAAATGTTCAACTGTTACAGGCTGTGTCATCTTACACAATGGCCTCCTCGGCCCCAATATATTCCCCTCAGACTTACGCCCCTGCTGTGCCAGTGTCAGTTTATCAGGTGGCTGGTAGCGTGGGTGTGGGACTACAAGTAGCTACCCAGAAACAGTTGCCACAGCAAGTGCAGCAACATCCACAGCAGCAAAATGTTCAACAGCAAGTGCAGCAACTTCCACAACAGCAAAATGTTCAGCAGCAAAATGTGCAGCTGCCAAGGCAAAAGGCACCTCAGGTTCAAAATCAGCAGCAAGTAATTCCCCAACCTCGTGTGCAGACTCATGCAACTAATCCCCCTAACAGCATGCAGCAACAACAACAGCTGCTGTCACAACAGCAACAGCTTCAACTACAGCTTCAGCAACAGCAACAATTACAGCAACAGCAGCTACAGCAACAACTACAACAGCAACAGCCACAACTCCAGCAACAGCAGCTGCCACCACAACATCAGCAACAGCAGCTGCCACCACAACATCAGCAACAACAGCTGCCACCACAACATCAGCAACAACAGCTGCCACCACATCAGCAACAGCAGCTGCCACCACATCAGCAACAGCAGCTGCCACCACAACATCAGCAACAACAGTTGCCACCACAGCAGCAACAGCTGCCACCACAGCACCAGCAACAGCTGCCACCACAGCACCAACAACTGCTACCTCAGCAGCAAATGCTGCCGCAAATGCTGCCACAGCAACAAATGCTGGCACAACAACATCAGCCACCACCACAACAGCAACAGCTGCCTCCACAGCAGCAACAGCTGCCTCCACAGCAGCAACATCTGCCACCACAGCAACAGCTGCCTCAACAACAGCTGCCTCTGCAGCAACAACATATGTTGCCGCAGCTGCCACAGCAGCAGTCACAGCAACAGTTGCCACCACAGCAGCCTCATCAACAGATGCCACCACAGCAACAACAGCTGCAGCAACATCTGCCACAGCAGCAGCAGTTGCCATCGCAGCAGCAACAATTGCCATCACAGCAGCAACAGCTTCCACATCAGAAGCCGCAGCTGCAGTCCCAGCAGCAACAACGCATTCCTGCCCCCATGCAGAACCAGCAACAGATGCATGTTCAAGGTCAAGTACAGATGCGCCCTGTCATGTCGACAACAGTGAATACTACTCAGTCAGCTGTTTCGCAGCCCGTTGGTATTTCGCAGCAGAGGCCTCCAAATGTTGGGATGGTGGTACAGAATCAAAACATAGTGGGGCTTCAGCAGCAAGTGCCAAACATGGTGGCAGTGCCACAAGGCAATTATGTGTGCCAGCAAAGTGTGCAAGGACTGACTCAGCAGCCACAAGCCCAGTTGCTACCTCAGCAACAAGGCCAGGTGCTGTCCCAGTCGTCACAAGCTCAAGTGTTGACTCCGCAGCAGCAGCAAGCTCAGATGCTGACTCAACAGCAAGTAACCCAAGTGCCAGTTCAGCAGCAAGTAACCCAAGTGCCAGTTCAGCAGCAAGTAACCCAGGTGCCGATTCAACAGCCACAAGCCCAGGTGCCAACTCAGCAGCCACAAACTCAAGTGTTGAGTCAGCAGCAAGGGCAGGCAACATACATGCAGCAGCAGCAGCAGCGCCAGGTGATGTCGCCACAGTACCAGTCGCAACCCCCCCAGAATGTTGGTCAGACTGTTCAGCCACAGAGGCAGAGCAGTGTGGCAGCAAGTAAGCAGAACGTTCCTGTGAGTGCAACCACGTCTGCCATTATCACAGTTGCGAGTGCTACAGCACAGACATACACAGTTGCAGCAAGCACGTGCTCTGTATCCACACCCACTGTGACCAGGCCGGTCCAAGTTGCTGTGGCTACCAAGACAGCCGTGCCAGAGCCAACGACTAATGTGCCACAGTCCGGCAGGGAATCTGCAAAAGCTGTCGATCCAACACCTGCCAATCCTGGCAGTGAGGACGCGCAGCCAGCAGCTGCTGTTGCCGACGATGCCGAGAGGTGAGTCGCACCTTGCATATTTTCGTATTTGTGGTAGTGTGCTGAAAGTTATTGCTTATCTGTCCTTTTTGTGCTAAATGTTATATTATTGGGTCTGGTAAAGTTATCAGTGCCTACCGTAACTATGTTTGCTAGTTTCTTGTAATTGGTGATGGGGTCTGTAGTGAGTAGGTAGTAGAATTAATGCAATTTTGGAAAGAAAATAAATGGGTACTGTGTTGCACATTCTTTATTTGATGTTTTATGGCATATCAGTTGATTGTACGTTGTCACATTTGCATGATTACTCATAATCGTGACTGTTTTGGTGACATATAGTTGAAGATAAGACTTACTGGTAATTTAAGATTGCTTACTGCAGTGACATCTGGAAAAAAACACTAGGTCTAGGCCTAAAGGAAATGGTAGGCCTAATTTACTTATAAACTGTATCTATTCAGCTGTTAATAAAAAATTTTTACAAATTATCAGTTTTAAATGTAAAAACTTACCAAAATTATCATTAACTGTGCACTTAATAATGTAGAATACTAGGCTTATGGCTTCTACAGCACTGCTTTATATTCCCCGCGAGATGTTTTATTACCATGTAACTTAGGAAAACGGAGACATTATAATGCAAATTCCTAGAGAAATTTTAAACAGGCCATATTTGGGTAGAGAATTTTTGCTGTGTTATTGGATAATTGATATAGTGTAACATTTAAAATCCATTTGTTAAACATATTTTTATGATCATCAATGTTTAAATATGTCTGCCCATTAAACGTTTTGTGTTCTCATTCCTTCTCAACAATATAACACAAGCATATTAATACCAATTTTTCTTGTTGTGCAAGCATGTGCCCACATGCACAGTAACAGACATATCATTTGACTTTTTTATTTGTTGATATACCAGTACTATATTTTACAGCAATATTTTCAGTTTTTTTGTGTGCATTTTAAAAAGAATAAAATGAGTTAAATCTCTTAATGTGAATGATTGAATCTTAGCCTTTTACACTAGCTGACAGTATGTTGGCAATATTTGTCATATTAGGGGTATGGAATGGTACGATGTCGAGCGGACGGCTGGAGTACTCAATCGTCAATAAAATCTAAACTACTCATCAAAATTCAATGAGGTTTTTTGAAGAGTAGATATTTTATCAGCAAATGTTTGTTTATGTAGAACTATGCGGTATTATGCTTCAGTTTCAAATAAACAGTTAAAAACTGTTGTAGAAGAATAACTGCTTGACACCATAAAATCTACAAAAATTAAAAACTATAATTTTTAATATGATAATATCTAGGTCTCTATAACTAGGTATGACGCAGTGTCCGGTGAGAGTGAGGTAGAAACGGAGCTGCGTCGGAATTCTCTGGGCGCCACCCGGTTAAGCATGTAGCCGGGAACACAAGGCTCGATGGGTCGTGGTCTGTTCGTGCCGGCGTGCCCCTCTCTCACCTGGCTAGTCAAAACAGCTGCATATCGGGAAAAACAGGGAGGACCTGGATAAAACTACACCTTACATGGACACTTATGGGGCGGTCCACACCCCCATACCCTAGGGCCTTAAGCGAGCCAGTTCCAATGGCGAAACAAAGTAAAACACTGGGCCGGATAGTTGCACACGCGCGTTATGTTTCTCGGTGGACGAATCAGAGTCCCGAAGCGCATGTCTCTCGTTCTGTCCATCACGGCCGCTGCTTCCAGACTGCCTTCTTCATGCACTGGTAGACGGAGGGGGCAGCAAAGCCATGTGTCCTGCACTGGCAGATGGCCGGGATGGCAGGTGTCACACATTGGTGTCAAGTTCACACATGCCCTGCCACTGTCACTGATCTGCCACACACACTCAAGTATCGCACATCTGCCATTACCAACCAGCGCACACCTGCCACTGACACACTCTGCGAACACCTGTCGCGACCAGGTGCAACTCCACCTGGCCTGTGGCCTGGTACGATGACAGGTACTGAATTTCAAAAATACTCATATTTTGATTTGAAGATAATTTTACGATCTGAAAATCTCTGCGTGAGAAGTTTACGAATGATATGATAATTTTCAAATCAAAACGCTAGTATTTCTTAAATTCAGTTGTTATAGAAGCCTAGATATTAATGTATGAAAATTTATAAAAATGAGAGTTTTCCATTTTTGTATATATGTATTGTGGTTTCAAGTCAAGCCCTTATCTTTCTAAAAGCAGTTTTGAATTTTTTACTAGAAAGTAAAGCATACTACCATGTAGTGCTATATAAATAAATGTTTGCTGATAAAATATCTACTTGGCAAAAATATTTCATTGAATTTTGATGATAAGGCCTAGTTAAGATGTTATTGACGATTGAGTATTCCAGTCGTCCGCTCGACATAGTACCTTTGTCTACCTCTTAAGTAGGCCTGACCCAGCAACGTGTTAGAGGCTGAAAAGCGATAGAGCTGTAAGAGTGTCTTTGAAATGTGTATCAAATGCTGCATCACTACACAACGCAAGCGCTGAACTAGCATGCAAGTTTTCTGCCGATCCACTTTTACTAAGAGACTAAACAGAGACCATATAATTTTATTGGTATAGAGTCTGTAGTTAAATTCAGTGTAAGTTACGTCTCAATCTGAGTTGCACGTGTATACGGTTAGTATATTTTGAATTACTGCACTTTATAAAGGCTATTTTTAGCTATGTTGGAGGGCTTACAAACAGTTTTTGTAATAAACATGGCGTTTTAACCTGGCCCAAAGTGTTTTTTCGTTTTCTACATAGTCAAAATGGGTGCATGTGGAATAGTTTTGTAAGGAAAACCTGTTTACGAACACCCTGCAACACATTTTAAGCGCGAGGTAGATGGCACCATTGAGAGGCCTCTTTACCTGTGCTGGAAATGTGTTGCAGTGAGTTGAGTTAGACATAATTTTCTTTTGGATACTGCTTAATGTAGGCTCTAATCTATAAAAAACATGGATGTACAAAACATTTTGCTTGTACTTTAAAAATTTATTATGCTTATTAGACATTTGAGCCCCTCAGAATGACTACAAACAACTTCTGTAGACTGCTGTGGTAAAATACCAACTGGAGAAAAATAACACGAAGATAGAAAACTTGTGTTGAACTTTAAACCATACAACCCATAATGAAATAAAATGTTAGGAATAACTTAACCAAAGTCTCTGAAATAGGATAATAGTGAAGCACTTTATGCCAGTTGAGCAGCTTGCACATGAAGGTGATACAGCATTACATATGTCAAACAGTGGTTCCTTTAGGGCTCCATAAATGTTATACACAAACACAGCCTATTAAGGGAGCCACTTAAAATTCAGTTAGGTGTTAGGAAGCAGAAAGCTAAATTGTTTTATTCCTTAAATTTACATGTTTGAACATCCAGCTGACTAAGCAGCGTTCACTGTTGTTGACATGTCATATCTGCACTTGACCTTGAATGCACATGCTGCTGGTTCGGCATAAGGGTGAGAATATGTTATTGCTGCAATTTTTGTATGTTATCTACTTCTAGCCTATGCAACATTACTTCCCAGATTTTAAAAAATCACTCAAAACTTGAAGCAAGTAAGTCTTATAAAAGTAGGCCTACTTTGCAGTGAAATTGTTTCAAAATAGTTTACTGTATCCCATCTGGGTGAGGTAAAATAGACAATTTTTTAAGAACCTGTAGTAAATATGGCAACATTGTAGTTGTGAGCCCTAACTTACCATATCATTAAAATCCCTATGTTTTTCTTTTGTTTTAGGCTGTACTTGCTGTAGCTAACCAATCATGCAAATAAAAATAGGCTACTTTCTAAACTTTTACTTAATGTTAGTTGTTGATTGCTATGATGATGTGTTTCCTTTATAATGAAGTAGGTGGTCATTATCAGTTTTGTTTTTCGCAATAGTTTTATCAAAAACGTTTTACCCCACAATAAATATTCCTGACATATTACTCGGCAGTTTGACATGAGGATAGATCTTACTGACTATTAAATGCAAAAGAATTCGTGTAATAACTTGTGTGATACTTTTAATCATTCGACTCCTGTAAGCCAGTGCTTTCTAGCATATTTCACTATGTAACACTTAACTTTCAAAGCTAATATGAAAGTGAATTATTCTTATGATGGCTGCTTAGCCCAGTGTAAGTTAAAGACTGTTATAACTTATAAAAGATTTTATTAATTTATGTTATCATAAAATTAACTTTGGAATAGATGCTGAGTAGCATTATTTTGGCCTTGATCCATGTAGCCCATGTTTTTGGTCAAAAGTAATTCGCTCATATCTGAATTTTGGTCATTTGTAGGTCATCATCAGAGTTAGGCATACAAAGATTTCCGCACTGTGCCCTGTGCTTCCTGCCCTTTACCACCATAAACATCTGCTTTTTAGTACCTATGTTATGTACCAATATTGTCGTGAACTAAACGGATGACCAGTTTTTAGTGTTGTTCCTTATTAATTTATCATAAAAATATGTTTGTGTTAATTTGTTTGCCAGTGTGTATGGATTTGTTGTAATCTTGAAATAAAATGAGCCAAAAAATGATTTTTAGCATGCACTGTCATTTTTCCCCCATTGTTTGAAGGTCAATAAAATTTTAAAATATTGTTTTTATAAAAGTTGTAGCACGTTGTAGGCATTTAAAAATGATGCCTGATTTATAAACCTTTGACATATGACTCACCATCCAAGCAGCAGTGAAGCGAGGTGTGAGGCAGTGTGCGTGATCACCCTAACCCCTTTTGCCCAATCAAAAATCAAGGGAAAAAAGAGTGATTGTCAGAAATAATTTTAAAAAATGCTGACATTTGGTCAGTTTGTAGTTCACTACCAGAGATATGATTTCCCTAATGTCCCTGCATTTCCAGGCATTGGCCTAATGTTTTATGTGCTTACAGTGTGATACAAGGCAAAATCCAATCACATTGCATGCAAAAAATCAGTTTTGACATATTTTATTGATTTCAATAAAACCATTCACACTTGCACAAAACTTTTAACAAGAACATAAATGTTAAATAATAACAAAAGAAGCAATAAAAAAAGATAATTTGTTAATGGCAGATAGATACAATGATATTGGCATATTGAAGTGATTAAAACATGACGTTTTTGGGGTTAAGGGGACAAGCACAATTGAAATTGTGATGACTTTTGATAAATTGTGCCTCTGGTAGTAACTTGCCAACTGACCAAAGTTCAGCAAGTACCTAATTATTTCCAACATTCACTATTTTCCCCTTCATTTACTGCACTAATGGTAAGAATGTTTGTGATTGGAGTGGTGGTACAGCAAACAGAATTGTTTCCAATGTTAGACTTCAGCATGTGACAAAGAAGTCAATACCTAATTAATTCTTTCCAGATGTTCTATTTCAGTTGAAAATATAACAAGAATGCATTTCCAGTAAAATTTTTGTTGGTGTCAGTGATAGAACAGCTGGTTGTGATGAATGTAGACCTATAAGTGTATGAAATCATATGTAGTCGTGAGATGACTGGGACAATAGGTTGCGTGTATAAGTGTCGAACAAGGAATAAAAGTGAATCAAGGAAATAACAAACAGTAGTCGGGGCAGGCGAATGACATCACATCACGTCTTCTACGCGGTGGCAATGGAGTACCGGACAGTGTCGCACATCAACAATGCAAATCATCTTGTTCACAAGCAGAATCCCAGGTCATCAGTTCAACTTACGCTGTGTAACCTCCAAGTGCAATGGGAGATTAGAATGCAGCACTTTATTACGAATCAGTGAAAAAGCAAACACCTAGCCACAACATGACAGGTGTGGTAAGCCTGACAGGAAATGCAACAACCAACTGGGCGATGTTTAAACAAATTTTCTAAATACTTATCTTAGTGACTGGAAACTCAGACAAATCAGACACAAGAAAACCTGCTTTATTTCTCAGTATTGTTGATTAGAAGGGAGTGGATGTTTACAATACAGTTAACCTCTCCGAGGACAAACAGAAATATGACAAAGTCGTAGAAGCATTTGAAAACTATAGCACTAAGAAAATCCTAGCCTATGAAAGGTATATATTTAGTCAGCTGTGTCAGAGGGGGGATGGGGTGAGCCAATAATTCAATTTATCACAGATCTCAAAACAATGGGTAAGTCATCTGAATTTTGGGAGCTGGAAGATTCCTTTCTTTGTGACTGAATCATAGTAGGAGTGCCAAACAAAAAACTAAGGAAAAATTTCCTTGGACTTAAACAATGTTCATTAAAGCAAGTAATCAGGCAATGCCAACATCGGAGATAAGCAAGTAATCACGCAATGCCAAACATCGGAGGTGAACATATACCAAGCCACTCAAATACACGAGAGCAAGATACACTAACAAAAAGAGCCACAAATTGACCATCCAATGCCAGTCAAAGTCCTAAGATGACGTCAATATACTACCACAAGAAGGGTCAATTATTCTACAAAACAAAGCAGCAAACCTCAGAACAACGTGCAGCCAGGCGAAGATGGTGACATAATATGGAAAACAAGTTACCTGGCCGTTACTGTGAGAGGAAACATCCACCAAGGCAATTTATGATGTATAGAAAAAGTGTGCTGTCAGAAACCAGTAGCCTTTGCATCAGCCAGCTGGTCCCCAGCAGAATGAAACTACTCTCAATCTGAAAAGGAGATGCTAGCGATACAGTTTGGCTTAACCAAGTTTCACAATTATATCTACAGATACAACGTGACAGTTCATACAGATCACAAACCACTGGTAGCGGTCATGAACAAACCCATACCTAAGATAGGATCTTCAGACCTATGACGGCTACACCTTAAGACTGTCAAGTACAACTGTGAAGTAAAGTACCTACCAGACCCACATATGTATGTCGCGGACCTGTTATCCCGATCACACCTGACAGAACAACTAGCAGAGGACCCTGAAATGAAGAAACTCGTACACGAGTTGGTTAAACATCTGCCAATGTCCGAAGCCAAAAATAAATTTTTCATCAAAAACACAGAAGAACACACAGAACTGGCAGCACTGAAAATGATGTATCAGAATGGGTAGCCTGACCACAAAAAGCAAACTCCAGAATGCATTCAATGGGTGTAGCTATTGTAAAATGAGATATACATAGACATGAATCTAGTATATATTCCTATTAAGATAAGCGTATTGCCCCACAAGCATTGAAGACTAGCAGTCAGTGCTGACACTGTTACACGGACTCAGCGGCGGGGATAAAACAATAGCTAAAGCTGAAACTGTATATTACTGGAGAAATATGTGCACAGACGTCACCAATTGGGTCAACAAGAGCCAAATAACTAAAACACATCAGGCAATGAAACCACAAGCACGCATGTTTGTGCAAGCAAGTTCACACCATTTTTTTGAACAAGTGACAGTGGGCATCTTAGAAACGGGAGGCAAGGATTATCTGATTCTCTAGATTAATTCTCAAAATTTCTGGAAAGTATTTCCATTAGTCCGAAAACAGCATAGACTGTATGCGTTAAACTGAAGATCATCTTGAGCAGCCATGGCATACCCAAAGTAATCGAGCAGATAACATGCCATTCCAATCATACACATTCTACACATTCAGAAACCTGCTATGAGTAATACCCCACTGGTTGGTTTAGAAGTATCTCCAAGCCAACTCTTAATGAGCAGACAACTCCAAACCTAATTTCCAGTTACCAGCCAGACATTGGAACCAAGAGTAGTAACAAATGCGTACCAGTGAATGAAGGCACGACAAATAGACCACGAACAGTGTATGACAAGAATTATAAGCAAGGAGACAAAGAAGTCACAAAAATCAACAAGTAAAAGACATGGCAACCAGTAACAGTGGTGAAACAACATGAGGCGTATATATTCAGAACATCCAATTGCAGGGTGATAATATGCAATGAGGTCCACATCAAAGCATCTAACAGAGAGCAGTTGGTGAAGATAATCACACTCCACATACCAATATACCTCACGTGCCGAGGAACAGTAGTATGGACCAGAGGGAATTACGCAGCAATCAAGAAAATGAGACACCTCAAAGAGAGCAGAGCAACGCATCCGAAACAGTAAGAGAGAAAGCAGGATTCAAACGGGTTCCAAAAGGAGACTTGTTATGAAGACAAGAGAAGAGTAAACCAAAACATACAGTCAACCTATTCAGTTTAGCCTTGTAGAATGGAGGGATGACAGTGATGGCGCACAAATAACTCACCAGAATAACACAGACAAGAAGATAACAAGATCGGGACGCATGGTAAAATTGCTCGAAAAGTTAAACTTGTAGAGCAGAGGATGAACTAAAGGGAGATGTGTAGTAATGACATAACATGGATAATAGGTTGCGTGTGCAGGGGTTGGTGGCAGTGTCAAACATGGACAAAAAATGAATAAGTGCGCTAGTGAAGGAATGAACGCAATGTACATAAACTTGATACATTATATTAGATGACAGCAAAAGGCGCTTTACTGAAGCACCATGGTAGTTTTAGATGAATTTTATTTGGGAAATTAATTTTTGCAAGTTACTTAAAAGCTGGTTTTATGAGCTAATATGTTTAGTTTCACATAATTCTCTAATTATAGATTCTTGGAGGAAAACAATTTAATTTCAAGCTAATGTTTTTATTTTCTTTTGAAATTTTAATGGAGACATTAGCTTAATTTATTACATGTAACACCATGATAGTCTGAATGTCTATAAATATTTTAGGGAGTAAGTTTTGATTTGAGTATCAATATATCTTTTACCTATGGTGACTCCATGTCCTCTCGAGTGTGAATGATTTGCAGTTCTCAATAAATCCTCTAGCCTTACACAAGATGTCACTTAACAGCACATTAAATGTCTGCCAGTGCCATACAAAGCTTTTCAGCAATAACAAAACAATTTCATTAGTTACTGATATTATTGAACAAGTAAAATTAGCAGTATCAGAGTGTGACTTAGGTATTTGTTGTTCAGCAACCAAATTGGACACAAAAAGACATTTTATGGCAACAGATAGTGGCATGTTTTTAGCAATATATGTTACTTTTATTTGACTAAAAAAAATTTTTTTCTTAAAAAAATTCAACGTCAATGCATATAGGTAAGTTGGGATTGTTTTAGTATTTATGTGTCACATAATAATACTCATTCCATTTTTATTTTAAAGTATGCCATAATTGAAGGCCAAAGAAATGAAAAAAAAATTTTTTTCTGGTTGATATGTAAAAGTGATGCTTTAGCAGCTCCAGTGTTCTTTTCCCCCCACAATTACCTGAATTATTATAATTTGAAACAATTTTCTAACAATTATTGTGAC
This sequence comes from Medauroidea extradentata, assembly GCA_003012365.1. NCBI lineage: Eukaryota > Metazoa > Arthropoda > Insecta > Phasmatodea > Phasmatidae > Medauroidea > Medauroidea extradentata. The sequence goes on along the minus strand of PNEQ01084081.1, from coordinate 13,427 downwards.
AGAAATTATTGTTTTGTAATATTTTAACGCATATTCACAAAAAACAATTTAGGCTAGTGGATATTTAATTACAATGACTGCAGCTGTAAGTGAATTTGACAGGATTTTTTACATTTACTTGGAGAGAAAGAAATTTCATAATAATTTCACTAAACATAATTACCGTAACTAGCAGCACATGGAGTATTCTGATGCACATGAATGGCATACCTAAGGCTGGAAATGTTATATCTTGTGTAATTAAATTTTGTTCTTGTATTTTGATAATGCAAACAGGATGTAAAAATATAAATGTCAAGTCACTTAGTAATGTGATTGATAAAATTCTGAAAATACAAATGTTGACGGGACATCTTAGTAAAACTTTTGTCGCGAGCTCTCAGTCGCGTGCCTGGCATTGGGGTGCGGTAGGTGGAGACAAATCATGAGCCAAAGCCCAGAGGGGAAAGGACGATGCGCAGAACAGTATGCGCCTGAGTCATTGTGCTTGTCACGTAAGGCAGGGAAGGTTCGTAGTGCACAAAGGCCGAGCCACGAGTGAAGTGTATTTAGTTGCGTGCAGCGAGGACGACTCTCATCTTGGGGCTTGGGCTGTAGATATCAAATACAAACTAAGAACACTGAAATAACTATTTTAAAAATTATTTGTAAATTACAAAATTTAAGGCAGTGTCATTTAGAAACATAAAAACTATATTTGTTACACAACTGTGATTATACAAATAGTAATGTAAGGGACATTGATAAACATTACACATGGCAGGTGTACGTCTATTTCATAAGAATTATACATAATAAGTTATATTAATTTGCTGTTTATGTGGTTATCGTGGAAGTCATCCTTACTTATTTCACTCTGTAAATGAATGAGAGTGTAATAACCATTAAATTATTAACATCTCCAGCGATTATGATCCTGCAAAACACTTTACTTCAACTAATTTGATACACTTGTACCATCAGGGTACACAAAACAAAGGGTTCGAATACCGAGTGGAACAACATACTAGCATTTAAGAGAAAAACAAGCGGAAATTCAAAATTACACAACAGAGTTTGTTTAATTCAGGCTTTTATACAATTTGGTGTTCCTCTTAACAAATAACAAATACTTCAAACAAAATGTGCCTGAAGGGCCAGTTGAAAAAAACACAAGCAAAAGGGGCAATCAAAAAGGCTAATGCTCATATAGGTTAAGTAGTATAAGAAGCTCGTCGGCACCCCGTCGGCTCCCGATACACATGTACACTTACAGAGAAAATGCGCGGCAGAAGGCCCAAGCACAAACTTCAACGAACCTGATCAAAATACTAACTCACCAACATTATCGAAGAACAGCCGACGAGGCCCCGACGAGCGCAAACGGAAGAACAGTGCACAGGAGAGCGACCAGGATCCGACTGAGCTCGAGAGCTAGGCGGCTGGCCTAGGCAACGGGGAAGGGGAGGGGAGGGAGCCGAAGAAAGCCGAAGAGTTCCGACGAGCGGCAAAGCATCCTCTCACGCTTCCAAACAGAGCCCCATTCCATAACACGGCGAAACCAATCAATTGGGTTCACAAACATTTTAAAGAGCGCCCCAGTACATACTGAGAGCAAAGCACCAGTCCAACCCCCCCTGCAATACCACAAGTACGGCACACAAGCTTGCTGTTAGAGGTCGAGAAAGTCCAAGTCCTTTTTGGAGAGACACTTCAGGCGGCAGAACCCAGCTGGGGGGGGGGGAGGCATGAAGACATGGGCTCTGGAGCGTGCGGACGAAGAAAGACAGAAGGCCGCCAGAAGAAGACTCCAACCAGGAAAGCGAGTGAAGAGGAAAAGGTAGCTCTCGAGCCAGTGCATGAGGGGCGCATGGAAAATAGAAACAAATTCAGAAAAAGAAAAAAGAACATAAACCTGAAAACACAAAAGCCTGCTGGAAAATTAGTACGTACATCAATAATAAACAACACTTAATTTATAAATCACACATTACACCTTAAAAAAACACAAGATTATACATTCAAGGTGTTACATCTTTATATAAAAATGTAAGCATAGTACATATCTCCACACAAGACAAATACAGTTCCATCAAAACTCACCACTATATTATATCCTGCCCGGGCAAGACTGATCAAAAATAATTTAAGTCAAACAATAATAATTGACAATATGCCATCACAACCAACGGCGTATGAACCGACTATTCATTAGACCACACCATAACTTGACTTAAAATCTACAATATAAAATATAAATACCACAGTACAATCAATTTCAATACACATGTTAATATCAGTGCGGTTCATTATTATGGCACAACTTATTTCAAAACTACAATATCAGTGTATTTCATTTCTATGGCACAAATGCATTAAATACAAAGTAAGGGTAACCATCGTAAACCATTGTCACCGGGACACAGGTTTACCCAAATCACAGTGCAGCACAAAGCGTAACAAATCGTGGCACATCACCACAACAATTCAAAGGACCAGAGAAACAGGTCCAAGAGCGCAAACTCGAGACGCCGGCAAGATAAGTTCGTTTGCCAACGAAAATAAGTGTCATAGTCGAGTCAGTCATCACAACCAATTACATGATCCTGCAGGAACAATAAAGGAAAACCGACAGGAAAGACAATCACAAAACATGAAACCACAAAACACCACTAACAGGCGCCACACACACACAAACATAAATCCCAAAACACTAACACAAACAACACGAAAACACAAACAACTGAGTCTTCACCTGGGTCGCCTGATTACAAAGGGTGCCTCTCTGCAACAAAAATCACTCATCATTATCAGTTGCCAATTTTAAGTGAGACACATGCGCTTTCTGATATATTCGCACCAAAACAAGGTTCTGCAGTAAAACAGTGTTAGGGCCCAACATCTTAACTATCAAAATAGGCCGAGAGTAAGGAAGTATTAACTTACTGGAAACATCCTTAGCTCGGGATGGCAAAATTAAGGAACGGCAAAAGACCCTTTGACCCACCTGATAATTTCCAGCTACTCGCTGGGCATTGACCCGAGCCTGGATCTTACTGCGTGCCTCGGTAAGGTTCCCCAAGGTCTCGTGACTCAGAAGTTGTCAATGTGCATCCAATAAGGGCGACGACGGAGAAGGAATTCCCCACACATTCAGTAAGGGATGCAGCAAATCTCTTCCGAGTAGAACCTTAGCCGGAGTGTTCTTCGTGGCTCCATGGGTTGCAGAATCAAAGCCAATGTTGATGAGGTCCAAGTCCACATCCCAATCGCGCTGCTGAGAATGGTACAAAGCTGATAATGTTACCTTAAGGTTCCTGTTGAACCTCTCAACAATATTACCACATGGGTAGTAAGGACTGGAGGTGTAGTGCTTGAGCGCCCATCTGAAACACATGTCCTTAAAAACAGATGAACAGAAATAAGGAGCATTGTCCGTCACCAGATTAACAGGAGGTCCGAAGGAAGACCACACACGCTCCTTCAAAGACTGCACAATAGTAGCACTTTTAACATTACGCACCGCAGTGAGAAACACAAATTTAGAAAAAGTGTCAATCAAAATTAACACATACATATTTCCCTTCAAGAACCGAATCAGAGGGCCAAAAACATCGCAGTGCATGGTTTCCCAAGCACACTCCGCCTGATCCACCGAGTACAAACCAATTTTAGTATTACTCGGAGCTTTCGCCCGCTGACACAACACACAACGTTGGACAAAATCTCTCACATCCCGATAAACACCGGGCCAAAAGAAGCGCAAACTCAACTTTGACAAAGTCCACGCACGTCCCAAATGTCCTCCGAAAGGAGAGGCGTGAAAATAATTCAACAACTCAGCTCTACAAGCAGATGGAACAAACAATTTCTTCAACTTGTTATGGCGCCCAACATTATGCACCAGGCCGTCGATCATTCGGTAGGGAAGTTCTTCTCCTTGGGCCACTCGCGTCACAGTATCACAGCACTCAGGATCGCTGGCTTGGGCATCTTGCAGACGTTGATAAAAGGAAGAATTAGTGGTGAAGGCGCTACAACGAGCGGAAAGGTCCTCATGGTCACACTCATAGTCTTTGGGGCAGTACATGCGGGAAAGCGCGTCCGCCACCACATTACTAGCCCCAGAGACGTATTTAATTATGAACTTGAATTTCAATAAACGAAACGCCCATTGACCAAGCTTCCCAAAATCATTGGCATGGCCCAACAACTAGGACACCGCCTGATTGTCCGTGTACAGATCGAATTCGGCAGCGCTTAGGAAGGACTCAAACTTCCCCATGCCCCACACACAAGCCAAAGCTTCCTTCTCAAAGGCACTCAAACGACGTTCCGTCTCGGTCAGGGTACGACTGGCAAAGGCCACCGGCGAAACCTTACCATCGCACCACTGCCCGAGAGCGGCACCTAAAGCAACACTTGACGCGTCACCATGCAACACAAACCTATGATAGAAATCGGCCAAAGCAAGCGCCGGAGCACCAGCCAAAGCGGCTTTAAGGGCATCAAAACTGCGCTCTTGTTCCTCACCCTAAACAAAAAGGACATTTTTATGTTTTAAGGCATTTAAAGGGGCAGCAAGTTCTACAAAAAGCGGAATAAACCGTGCATAATACCCTAACAACCCTATGAAACGGGACACACCTTTGACAGACTTAGGGCGCGGAAAGTTAACGATTGGGCTAACGCGTCTAGGGTCTATAATCAATTTTCCTCCCGACACAACATAACCGAGGAATTTCACGGAGGATGCAGTCCATGTCACCTTACTAGGGTTGACAGTTAAACCAGCCTTACGCAAATGACTCAGCACCTCACGAAGATGTTCAAGGTGTTCCTCAAAGGTATCACTGTACACTATGATGTCATCAATGTAGTTACAAACAAACCTAAATTTGACATCAGACAATACAAAATCCAACGGGACAAGGCTTGCGTCCCAAAACAAGCGCCCATCGGGATACGCTTAAACTCATATTGTGCCCATTGTGTACGAAAGGAGGTATATTTGCGGCAATCAGGATGCAAAAGACATTGGTGAAAGCTGGAATTCAGGTCGATTATCGAGAAAACACTCGCTTTATAAATGTTGCAACGCAGCGTCAACCGTAGGTGCAGGAAAGGGATCTAGATGAATTTTCTGATTCACAGCACCCATGTCGTGACAAGACGGTACCCGGCCCCTCCCTCTTTCTTCACAAGGAAGGCGGGTGACGCATAGTCAGAGGTGGATGGGGAGATCACATCCTCTTGTAACAACTTATCCACAATATTACACATAATAGCCAACTTATATGGATTGTAAGTATAATAAGGTAACCGAACTGGCACATCATCGATTACAGAAAAACGGTAAGGGAGCACATCACACTTCTCAATATTGGGGGTAATGACATCCTGATATTCTGTCAAAATGGCCTGAAGGGCCCAAGAACAAACATCTTCAACTACGGCAACACGCGCTAACGGGGTCGGAGAAAGAGTGACACGCGAAATTAAGGGGCAGGAATACTGAGGAATAAATTTAAAATGCAGACAATGGGCATCGACATCCACGACCGCGCGAACATGGGTAAGGAAATCAACCCCCAAAATTACATCAGCAATCAAATCAGACATGACCCAAAATCGATACGTCCAAGAGAACAAATCAATGTTTACGTGCAGATCTACTGCACACTCACAGCTCAACATGTGGCCATTTGCTATGCAAGTTGGCAAGATCGCCGAGCGATCGACACGTGACGACAAACGAGGATGCAGGGTCAATAATTTGGCCATAAAACCTTAACGCACGAACGAGTGCGAAGCCCCAGTGTCAACCAAAGCAGCAAGCCTCAATCCATGACAAACCAATGACACGAAACAATCAGACCGTGCGGAAAATAATGTTTCACGCCCCCCTTTCGTTGCGCGATCACGAAAGGCGGCATTTAGTTTCCCGGACAAGAAAATCTAAAATGGCCAGGTTTTCCACAATGAAAACAAACCAACTGCTCCCGAGAAAACCGAGGCTTTATGCATCGCACGGCATGATGCCTCAACTCAGCGCAATTTCTACACCACACCTGAAGCTCAGAGGCCAAAGTGGGTGGCGACAAAGAAAACTGCTCGTCAGGTTGCCGACGTTTTTGCGTAACACCGAGCGCAGACAACCCAGCCAAAGGCACTGTGCTAGCGCCAGTAGCCCCATACGACATACTCTGCCGAGAGTGACTCCTACTCGCATCCTCATGCCTAAACGGGCCATCAGAAGGGGGCACAGCAGATCGCTAGAACTCCGCCTCAACATTTAGCTCCCGTTGCAATTCCAAGGCCAACGAACGCAAGTCGTCGTACGTTGCCGGAGCAGGACGCACGAACCTATGTCTTCTGGCCTCGAGCGAAAGATGTTCAAGTATGGTGCCAACTAGCTTAGCTTCAGAACGAGACATGTTCATCGCTTGCGCATACCCTAAAACATCCTGCACAAAATCCGGCACAGTTTCGTCACATCGTTGAAAACGATCCACGAAACGTCGCTTAAGACCTGCCCAAACTGTAGAAGAACCTGCATGAGCTAACAGCCTCGTCTTAAAGGCGTCATACGTCCCTTCATCATGCGCAACTTTGCCCAACATAACCGCCAGATACCCTGAAATGCGCGCCGACAAACAAGTAAGAAACTGGGATGCCGGAACACCAGGAAACAACCCAGCAGTCTGATCGAGTGACACCAAGAAGCGCAACACCCTCTCAGGCTCAATAACACTGAGCACGGGAATGCGGGATGAATGGGAAATAAGCATAGTCTGTGTCGCCGTAACAGGACCCTCAACGGACGGACCACCCAGGAAGGCATATTCAACCTGCTGCAAACGATTCACGTACGACAGAGCACGAATTCTAAGCGCCGTCACATTCTCACTATTATCAAACTCCACACCTGATTCGCGCAGATACACCAGTAATTCCAAATAACCTATAGTATACACAAAACTACTGCTTCCGTTATTGTGAGCCATACTTTCAAACGTTAGCCTCCAAATTACAAACACGAACGCCTTCACAAGAATGACAAACAAATGGGGCGTAACCAAACGAGTGCATCCACTCGGGATTCAAACCCGTGCAAAGTGGCGCAGAATTTGTACCATCAGGGTACAGAAAACAACGGGTTCGAATACCGAGTGGAACAACATGCTAGCATTTAAGAGAAAAACAAGCGGAAATTCAAAGTTACACAACAGAGTTTGTTTAATTCAGGCTTTTATACAATTTGGTGTTCCTCTTAACAAATAACAAATACTTCAAACAAAATGTGCCTGAAGGGCCATTTGAAAAAACACAAGCAAAAGAGGCAATCAAAAAGGCTAATGCGCGTATAGGTTAAATAGTATAAGAAACTCATCGGCACCCTGTCGGCTCCCGATACACATGTACACTTACAGAGAAAATGCGCGGCAGAAGGCCCAAGCACAAACTTCAACGAACCTGATCAAAATACTAACTCACCAACATTATCAAAGAACAGCCGACGAGGCCCCGACGAGCGCAAACGGAAGAACAGTGCACAGGAGAGGGACCAGGATCCGACTGAGCTTGAGAGCTAGGCGGCCGGCCTAGGCAACGGGGAAGGGGAGGGGAGAAAGCCGAAGATAGCCGAAGAGTTCGGACGAGCGGCAAAGCATCCTCGCACGCTTCCAAACAGAGCCCCATTCCATAACACGGCGAAAATCAATCAATTTGGTTCACAAACAGTTTAAAAAGCACCCCAGTACATACTGAGGGCAAAGCACCAGTTCACACTGTTATGTAGTATATACGGATCTGTTGGCAGTATAGTCTTCGCAGATGATGGGCATTTGACTTCAATAATTTCATCGTCCGCTACGAGGCCATCTGGTGATACAAGACCGCATCACTTTACAAATGTGCCTGGTTTTTCAAATTCAAATTGTGCAATTGCAATTTGTTCGTTTTCTGTCCCCCAATGTGTGCTAGAATTTCCTTTAAATATCTGGTACTGTATTTCTTTTACAACGTTTGCACAGGAAGTTGTAGGTTTCATTTTACTTACTCTTCCGAAGAAGGATGACGTTTTACGTGTACTTCGTTTAACTTTACATTAATGTGAAGAGCTTTGCTTATGCATTCTTTTTTCAATATCTTCTTTGTTTCCATGCTTCATCACATTTATGAACTCTCTGTAGCACATTCGTATTCAGATTGTGGCATGTCAGGTTTCGTCACTGAAGCTTGTGGACCATAATCATTGTCTGCATAATTCTGTTTACTGTGTACGGCTTTTTTTTGGCAGAAAACGACAAACGACGGTGTCTTTGATTTTCTGTTCTATTTTTGTGTCTTCCAATGAACTTTTTGGTGTGAATTCCGGGACTTCGTATAAGACCTGTCTTTTGCATTTCACTTACTAGGTTTATTTCCCCAGCCTTAGGAAGACCACCACAGAAGTAGTTCTTTTTAGAGCACCTAGAATTATCACCTAGTACATGATATGGGCTGTTAACAATTTCTTTTCTCAGTTTTTCAACAGCCAAGTAATAATCTTTTTCGCTCTGTTTTTGTCTGTATTTTATAGCACAAGTTATAGCTGTCCTTAGTCGCATACTATGGGCTTGAAGAGCTGAACGAAGTTCGTGGTTTCCCAACTTTGTGTTGGCACATGCATCACAAACTTTATTTGAATAATTCCTACATATGTGATTGTGACACACTATTTTTTCAACTTGTCTCATTGGCCCATATGGCATTGCATCTGTAGTTTCCTGTGCACACTGCTGTCTCCATCTGCAATTAAACGGCTGTATATTAGGCCATGCATGTTTAAACTTTCGGAAAATCATTCTACAGTCACATCTTACTCCATTGAGGTAGATGATCCTGACCAATTTTTGGCACATTTGTGAGTTGGAATGCTGCTTTCTGAATCTGTAGCATTGTAACGTGCACACACTGTGCAATATTTATTTCTGACACCAATGAACAGCACTTTCTTCATTCTGTATCACATGATACAACCCTATAAACAACCATCCACATTATATACCCTATGTTTAAAACTTCTCAACAAAGCTATATCCAGAAAATAAATGTTGGAGACACCTGAGCTTGACTGTAAATATTGATAATTGCCATCTCTAGGCATATAGCACAAAATTGCTGTGAACAATTAAAACATAAAAGAATATATGGCTATCACAAATTATTCACTTAACCTTTATGACCACTCTTTTGATAATTATTTGAAAGTAAATAAGTTAGTATTAAATACGAATTTTGGGTGAAGCTACAGCTTGTACCATCAGGGTACACAAAACAACGGGTTCGAATACCGAGTGGAACAACATACTAGAATTTAAGAGAAATACAAGCGGAAATTCAAGTTACACAACAGGGTTTTATTTAATTCAGGTTTCTTGTACAATTTGGTGTTCCTTTTAACAAATTACAAATACTCCATATAAGGTGTGCCTGAAGGGCCATTAAGTTCATTAAAAAACACAAACTAAAGGGGCAATCAAAATGGCTAATGTGCATACAGGTTAAATAGGGAAAGTAACTCGTCAGCGCCCCGTCGGCTCCCTATACATATCTACACGAACAACCAGAGAAGACGCGCGGCAGAAGGCCCAAGCACAAACTTCAATGAACCCGATCAAGATACTAACTCACCAACATTATCGAAGAGCAGCCGACAAGGCCCCGACGAGCGCAAACGGAAAGCAAATCACAGCCGAGCGACCAGGATCCAACTGAACTTGAGAGTTAGGCGGCCGGCCTAGGCAACGGGGAAGGAGAAGGGAGGGAGCCGAAGAGAGCCGAAGATAACTGAAGTGTTCCGACGAGCGGCAAAGCATCCTCGCACGCTTCCAAATACAGAGTCCATTTCAATAACACAGCAGAACCAATTAATCAAACAGTTTAAAGAGCGCCCCAGTACAAACTGAGGGCAAAGCACCAATACAATCTCTATCGGCCTCTTTTTGGATATGCCCCTGGAATTGTTGGAAATCAAACATTTACACAGGCTACAAATAACTTGATGGTAACTCACCACTCCTGACAGAGAATTGTACTTTGTTTTGTAGGTTCTTTTAGACTAAGCTGCATCTGCAACAATGGTTATCATCGGACGGCCTTCCGTATCCACGTCGCCTGCCAGTATAGCTAATCTTGCTTCCTCTTGTTCTGCTTCTGCCATAAGTTCCCATGCTGATTTTTCTATTGCCTCAGGAATGTGATTGTGGTTCACCTTCCACGTTTCTTTCTAAATACACGGCATGTTAAGTGCACCACATAACTCTTCAAGTTGTGAGTAGCCTGCTCCAATAGATACCATACCACATACTGCAGCCTACTGTACAATCAATACTTCTGCTTCTTTTTCTGCAGCTTCAGTTCTTAAACTCCTGATGATGTTGCAAAATTTACATTTAAATGTAATTAAGCTACTAAAACCGAAATGTCTCTCACTTATAACATCCATGTCACTGAATGTACAGTCAAATGGCTTATGTCGGCTTATCAGTTTGATATTTTCAAGTAAATGCTGAATATCGACAATTCTTCTGCCTTCTAATTTGATGTCTGCAGTAGTTGAAGGTTTAGTTTCTGTGTTTTTGGAATGGTAAGTTTTGTCTTCGAAGTCACCTGCACTTATTTGTGTAGAGTTCGAGACAAATCCTTCTGTGCTTCTGCATTTGAAATACACATTTTGCATAACCATTAGGCTTATAAAAGTATACTGATATTTCAATATGCATTCATGTTGTCTGGGATTCGTAAGGTATTGCAGCTGGTGATAGCTTATTGATATGGTTATATTGTTGGCTTTTTTTATTAGATGTTTTCATAAAGAACACAATGACTGAGAAATATATGTGTGGGTTGATGTCAAATAGGCCGCATGGAACAAGTAGGTAACATGAAATACGAAAAACAGCCACACTTTTTTCTATGTCAGAATAATATAATGCACGGAAAAAAAACCAGTTTATTGGTTACCACAATATATTTTTTACATTATGGACGTTGCAAAATTTTTTTTTGTGGTGACCACAAAAAAATTTCCCCCCCTCCCCCCAAATCAAGTTTTGTAGTGACAAGAAAAATGTTTTGTGAGGTCCATATTGAGCATTTTGTGTCCTCCACAAAAGTTTTTTTCTGTGCAATTAACACTCCAAATATGTGCACAATTATTCCTTCAACAAATTAAGATGTTATGTTTTTAATGTTCTCAAGTTGCTCCATTTCACAGTACATTATATTTTATCTTTAACGTTATACAGTTTTTTTACAGATATTCATAAATAAATGTAATTATGAACAATTATAATGAAAACTCTTTCAGCTTTCTTTAAATAGGTTTACCATGAGATATTGGCGTTATCTGTTTTATTGACATTTTTATGTAACTGAACTGTTCTTTATGTTTAAATTGTACTGATAAAGTTTTCTTTGAACATTGCTAGCCCTTATTTTGGTAACTTCAAGGAGACAAGGATCAATTGAAGTTATTTTTACGTACGTTTCCTTTGTTATGGTTTCTGTAGGTAACTGGGAGAATGAACCCTGCTTATTTATGTCACAGACCTCTTCAGTTTTCCACGATGTTTGTAAACTGCTGAAAGAATTCATGCTGCATGCACCAAACTCAAAATCAGTATGTAGGCCTCTCGGTCTTAAACGATTTCGGCACGTACCTTCCAATTTTCTAGACAAATCATCAACATTTTTTTTGCAAAAATCGTGTTGGTAAAATGGATTTTGTTAGTTACTGTTCACAGTCATCTGATATCCTTATATAATTTAATATACGTACGCTTCCTGGTTTGTTGAACAGTTATCTCTTGTCTTTTTCTGCAGACTTATTACAATTGTCAATGTCAATTCGACGAGCTTCATCCCTGTGAATTATAGAGTAATCTTCTCTCACAGGAAAAACTGTCCGTAATTCTTTAATGGTATACCTCGTGTCTTGATTTTCACCTGGTTGGAAATCTTTTTGTGAATTTCTGAAGAAAAAAAAGTTTCATGTATTAATGATTACAATATAATTAATCTAACAAGTACTGGCATTACGTTTCATATTTTTAGTTGCTATTAGAATTTTGACCGGTTTTGACAGATTCTCGACCTCTATACATCGAAATTTGTGATGTTTTTGCATTATGCCCTTGTTTGTAGTCTTGGCCGCCTAAAAAACATGTTTTGTTGATGTAATATAACTAAGTTTTGATAAGTAGACGTTTCCGAATTTTATTATGATACCGAGATCGACCACGTATGTACCGAAATAAATTGTTAAAATTTTATACTGTGTAACTTTAGAAATTATGCATAAATGCAAACTCAGATTTCTGCGGCATCCTACGTAAAAACCAGAACACATTGTACAAAATATATAAATAAATACTTACTGTCTAACCTCTTCAGAATAAAATTAAACTGTCAAACATTTAAATAAATTTTTTATAGCACCAAACAAGCTGTTTGACTTCGGATGCTGCATCATTATTTTTCATTATGCCATGAACAATTACAGTTTTTAATGGGGCCGTACGTAAAAACCTGGGCCTGTATTATTAAATATAAATAAATACTTACTGTCAGACGTCTACAGAATTAAATTATATTGTTCAACATGTAAAATGCACATCTTATTTTGCCAGATAGTTGACATCGAATGCTGCGACACTTTTGAAACTATGGTTCATTTCATAAAAACCAAACACAATATCACGGCAATATAAATTTATGTTGATAAGCAGACGGTTAAAGATCACCGAACACCGGTGGAAGAACATTTTTAATTCCCTCAATCCTTCTATGTTTTAAGAATGAATTGAAACCGTAAACGAACTGGTAAAATTTTAAATTTAACAAATACTTTGATGACTATAATGTTTTTAATATTTTCGGCCTTCAAATTACGGTAACTGGTGCTTTTACTTTACAAGATTTATGCAAATTTAGGAACACTAAATTCAAATTTAATCTTTAAATTTGTTATTGTCCCCCACCTCCCACTCTGTGAGTGAGTTCCTCAGTTAGTATTAATTATCTCTAATGTAGGTTTTTATACTGTTGTACATTTTTATTATGTTCACATTCCATTTTATATTCCAAGACGTTTTGTCCATTTTCTATATTGAATATTAATTCATGGTTTATTCTTTGACACCTACATAATTATGTGTTGTTTGTATACAAGTACAATATGACGACGTACAGTTTATGTGCTTATACAGGGTGAGTCATCAGCTCTGCGACAAACTGTGACAGGATGTTCCTTGCAAAATAACAGTTAGAAAATGTCTGGCAACGAATGCCTGGAAACCACTCCTAAGGGCAGGAAACCCCTGTGAAGATGGGGTTGCAAGTATGGTTTTTATTGAATTTGACGGAACCATTTGATATTAAGGGATGAAAATTTGTAGGTA
>PNEQ01084080.1:0-18014 GCA_003012365.1 Medauroidea extradentata | reverse complement strand
AACTTATAAAACCATCCGTTCAAATGTAAACAATAATAGCTGAAAGTTATTGTTGACCCTGAATTGCGCCGGGTACCGCTAACTTAACAAACTAGGTACTTAAAATTAGCGACTTATAAGCAGAATATAAAAGTATAATAAATATTGCATTATACGACTACGAAATCCTAACAATAATTCGGAAAAGAACTCATAATTGTTTACCATCGTGATAGATTTTCATCTAATCCAGCTAAGTACCATCCCAATGAAACTGTCGATTTAAAAAAACATGTGAACTGGACCATTTGTCTGAAAGCTATGGTGCTACAGACAGGCCTAGCAGCTAAACTTGTAACATTTCGCAACTTTCGTCGGGGAATAAAAATAGGTAATCGTACAGAAAAGAAATGGCCTGGCGGTGTCTTTGAAGTACGGTTACTCTGTCGGTTATTGGTAAGGGCACTCGAATTTGACGATTTTTTTACATGCTAAGGATTCTATGACATGGCTTGAGCTACCGAGGGAATTCATTAAAATAGTGTTGGTAAAACCATTGTTGTATTCGTTATTTATGGCTAGAGACAGTCAAAATTCGCGTTATTTCCTGGCAGCAGACTAGATTCCAAACAGCTATAAGATCGTTCGACGTCTCCCATTGGCCGACAATATCGTGGCCTGTCTCGGAGAATGGTTCCACGGTAGAGTTGCCAATATTCTGTAAAACGTCACACGCGTAGATGATAACACATAAGGTCAATGGCCAATGGAATCACACGTTGTTCTTTAGTATGTACAGGGCAGTATAGTTAACGTGAATGCTGCATGTTGCTATCGATGACTGGCGACATCACACCGAAAAAAATACTTATCAGTCACCACAAAATATTTTGTTATAATGGACATTACCAAATTTTTTTTTGTAGTGACCACAAACATTTTTTGCTGTCCCCAGTAAAGTTTTGCTGTGACTACAAAAACATTTGTAACCACTACAAAACAGTTTTTTTTTCTGTGCAGACATTGCAGCGCTCACTCACCAGTTGTTAAAATATTCTAAAACTACTTGGACATGCGCGTGTCATAGATACCATATAGTAATATTTACATGGCTAAGGTAATTCCTCACGAATTAAGGATAAATTAACTTTAAGGCGTATTAGGGAAACGGGTTTCATTTTACTACCGTAAGGTAGAACTATATTATCTCAATCACTTTTCGATTGAAAGTAAAAAAAAAAAGCCACAAAAATAGCCATAAATGTAATCGAACGGTGATGGTTTTCTATAACACAGTGCTTTTTTACAGTACTGTGTCGAGAAAAATTAAAGGACTTGGGGAAACGCAATGGAAATACTCATGTTTGTAAATATTTTAGTTTTATGCAGGAACACGATGGTATTCTCATCCTGTACATTCCGAAATAAGAAGTTAGGCTTGATGACCACAAATGTGAGCAAAGTGCACTAGTGATTACATTGCGGGCCAACACTTTTATACATTATTGCACCAATTAAATAGTCATGTATTTTCTTAATTATCAGTTGCGTATTTTTCACTGATTGTATGCTTAAGAGCATACTAGATGATTTCTATTCAGGAAAGTTATTAAACTCGAGGAAAGCCTCAAATACGTATCCGCCTGTTTTCTAATTTCTCGGGAATCAGTCGATGACATTGAACATAAGTATTACGTTAACGTCATATTAACGGGTTGTGTATTATCGTGTTATGCCAGTGAATAATGGAAAAAACGTATTTCGTGTTAACGAAGTAATTTGTATTTCGTCAATTATTAATAAGGAAATGTACACAGTATTGAAACTATTTCATATCGACTTGTTTTTGTTAAGTCCGTTACTTTTCTTTTAATTGACGCATCATTAATATACTTACAGCATTAAGTCTTGTATGTACGCCTTGTGAATTCCCTGTAAGATATCAAGTATTTAGACGAAAGCTTATCTGAAGATCTCCTCGAGCTGAATAATTTCCCGTGATGCCTTGGTTTGCAGAACAGTTTCTCATGGCACTCGCACATTGTTCTATGCTATGGCGTCTGCAACATGCAGGCCCTCCTGGGCTTAAGTGACCGGCGCTCTGGCAAGTTAAACTTAACCGCCCCTAGCCCTTAAAAGGTCTTAAGTTTCGTGATCTGTTAAGGGTGTTCAGGTGGGGGAAAAAATGGTAAAATTATATTTGTATGAAATATTGTTAAGTTTTGTAGACGTAAATGGGGAGTACATTTTCCTTCTAAAAAAATACCTTGAACAGTTTTCCCATAGTAGATCTTCAAAGTCAAAATGTGCACGTTTTTAATTCTTTTAAGCTGCAAAAACAAATGAACATAAATTAATTTAAAAAAAACTAACACTGAAATTACATACCAACCGTTACTGCTTGACATGTTGTATAATCCATTACAAAATGTTTTTGTATTTAAAAATTTTTTAAAAAATGTGGAATTTTTTTGCATCTTTTATGAATATTATATTTTTCGAACAAGAAGGTGTGCAAAAACCGATAACCGCTGTTACTAGGCTTTGTGTTAGTTAAGTTAATGTTGCAGGTTGGCTGTGTACACTGTAGGTTGGTAGATTCACCATAGTACTGTGGTCCCTAGTACTGAACTAAGTGAAATATAAGTCGGCCTAATTAGAACAGAATGTTTATTAAGCAATTAATACTATATATACTGCTGTTGGGAGAAGAGAGAGAACGAGAAAACGTGCTTGCATAAAATAAACAAAGTTTTAAATGTTTGAAGTTTTTTACCTTGTTTAAAGTAAGAAAATAATTATCTTGTTGCTAGTTACGCCCAATGCCCGGGGTATCTAGCTGCCATCTTCGGCAACTGCCCAGTTTGCCCAGTTATAGGCTGGCCACGATAAAGTAAGTACTGGTTAATTTTCTTTCAGCAATGTCGCCTCCATCTTCACTATTTTAAGTATGAAAACACCATGTTACTAAAAGCAGTGTAAACGATTCAAAACTCAACGTCTATGACCCAAATAAAGTAATTATTTGGCTATCATAAGTGTTGATAAGTGCTCAGTTGAAAGTGAACCGCCTATACAACACGGAACCAATGGAAGAGCGAGGACAACAGTATTGCGAGCCAGCCGCCTGTGTGGATACTGTGCTAATTATCAAAGGTTAATCTCTAGCGACAAGAGGAAGTAAAAGACCCGACACAGGAAGTGCTCGTTCGTTGGACGACTATCAAGACGCAGTTTCTTCCTACAACTAAGAGAGGAAGCCAGGAGGACCAAGGGTTAAGAAGAGGGAGGGGGGGGGTGGACCGGAACAAGAACAGCGAGCAGCGAGAACAGAAATGAGAGTCCCTGGCGGGCGGCGATGACAAACGCGATTCACGCCTCATTTGTTCGCCGCGGGCTTCTCCCGGGCCCATCAATCTCCCCCTCCCCTCCTCTATATCCCTCCCCCCTTGTCTTCCCCTTCATCGCCGTGTCTTCGTGTTTAGAGGGAAGTGTCTTGGCGTGGTCAGCTTGCAGACTTCTCTCAGACCTTGCCAACAACACAAGTCGTCGCCAGGTCTATTCTCACATGTTTCTGCTATAATATTTATTTTAAGTTAAAACAAGAGCAAGTTATCACAAATCTGTTTGGTACTTTTGTTTAAAATTATGATTGCCATGATAGCTAATTGTTTCCAAGACAACGAAATTGTACGGTTTCGACAAAAAAAGTCAATTAACCAAAATTATCCAAACATGGAAAACCCCATTTTAAACAAAAAGTCAAACTAGTTTGTGATATCCGCTCTCGTTTAGGCTTAAAAATAATTATCACGCAAGTTCCGTACAAAGAGATTTACCTACATTTTCTGCCTGACAGCGCACAAATATTAGTTGTTACATCTTCAGTACCTTTGTTAGTTTGTGTCTAGTAACCTTCCGGTGGAAGTAGATATATTTGCGTGGATGGTCACAAATATACTAAAAGCACTAGTAATCAAGTAATACCAACTGTATACAAAATACGGAGCTATGCGCCTTGACGACGTCTAAAACAATAGAAACTGCACATGCTAAATTGAAAGCTTTATTACAAGATGGCGGGCACTGATTCTCCTTAAGGTGGGGCAACAGCCCTAGCTATTTTGGACTAATACAACTTAGCTCTTAATTAGCCGTACAAGTTAGTCTGTTAACATTTTGACTATATTTCAGTGACAAAAAAAATCCATATTAAATCGCACCCAACTTTCTTCTGGGGACTGTAAACAACGCGATCGTAGTTAATGTATGTTCAAATAAAAAGTTTCTCAGAGACTGGAAACAAACGTTATTCCACGCTAACGTCACTTTTCTGCTAATTGTTACATCGAACCTTCTTCCTCGCAGGTAATCTAGTTTTACTTTATATGTATAGGCGCGTATGAAACTTCACTTTCCGGAGTAGATTAGGTTGTTCAATGTTTTAAAATGACGGGAAACAAAAAAAAATCATATTTACACGTATTATGTTCTGACCGAGAGACCGGAAGTTGAAATTTTGAACTCGAGTAAACTTACTTGGGGCAATATTCCAAACATCAAAAACTTGAATTTTTTGCTGACCTACCCTACCCTTGTGAATTTTCATAAACGCCTTATATCAGCTGCGAGTAAATAGTGTACATAATTTCAAGTGGACATTCATTATTTGGTATTTACCGTATGTAATTTTTTTACTGTTTTTTTAATTTAGTTATTAGATGTTTTACGTCCTTTTTGCAGCCTTACGGACTTGGTAGAGTTTCACGGTGGGAAAGTAGAGGGGAATTTGCCAGGGTCTGTATTAATAAACCAGTCCATCATTTGTCTGCAGTGATTTCGACTCCGTAAATCTTAATTCAGGTTCTTACGACCAGTTGAATTATTGTAGTTTTGTTGGGCAGAAGTCCTTTTTAAGGCGATTGATCCGCTTCCATTTCCGCAAATAAAAGTGTGTGTGGGGGGGGGGGAGGAGGGATGGATGGTTCAGAAGGAAAAAATGTACTTAAATGCAGCAAATATTACATGACACAAATCAGGATTTTACTGTTATTTTTATTATCAGTTAAGTTTGGTGTCTGTTACAATTATTGTGGCAACTGTAATAGCTCGCGTAACACTATATACGTTTTCTATCAGCGGTTACCCGTTACAAAGTAATGAAGATACTGAGGATGTAATAATTACAATGCCAGAAAACCTTTAAAGTTTTAACTGATGGTCTGTTGTTTATGAAAGTGTCGACATGTTCACTGAAGACGTTATCGAGAGCTAACAGATAAATCCGAGGTAGGGGACTATCTTTCTAAATGCGACCACGTGGCACTGTAAAGATAATTTTAATAAAAAATGTGAAAAAAATTCTAGAATGTTTGCAGTGATAAACATGCGGCGACAGGAGGAAATATTATGGGCGAGGAGAATTTTCCAAATACATGCCGGAAAACATGTTTGGAACATAGTGTTTGCAATTCTGATGACGGAGAGAAGAAAAAAAAGAGGAATGAGTGTAATAAGTTTGCGATTTGTTTTTATAATCTCGACTTTATAGTTTCTGCTCCTATAATGCACACAAAAAAAGTTGCTATTATTAACGTGGCTGTTTCCCTAAAGTCTTTGTTTGTGTTAAAAGTGTTAGTAACGAGAATTTTACGGTAATTAAAAACAAAGCAATGTAAGACATAGCATGGCATAACAGTTATTTAGACGTAAAATTGGTTTATCATTACTGTTGTCTGTGAGATAGTAATTAGTGATTAACTAATTATTTATTGATCTCAGTTTCTCGTAAGAAGTTAAAGGACACCAATAACCACATTTTAACTTTCAAATTTGTTGCATATAATGACTGACTCTTGAGTGTCAAATTTTAATCATAAAAATGTGTTAGGAGGGGTTTTCAAATAGTTATATTTTTTTAGAGAATAAATAAAACAATTTTGCTTGTAGAACCAATTAAATGTATATATTCTTGAAGATGTTTGCGCTAAATTTTCATTACTTGTTAAATTAATTTCCTAATTGTGTAAGAAAAACATTTGCATACTATTTTTACTACTGTTTATAAATTTAATTTAACGCATAAAACAAATTCGGCGCAACAATGTTTAAGAAAGTATACATAAAATGTGTTCTACAAGCAAATATTTTATTCATACGCTAAAACAAATATTACGGCTTGAAAAACAAGAATTTGGAGCCTACATCAGGGGTAGAGTGGAATCTCCAGTGTCTGGGTAGTTGTAGAGGGGTCACAGACGCTCGCAGACAGAATGTTATAATCTTAACTTGCCCGGTGAAATAGAGTAGCCACGATGCGAATTGTCTCATGCTTATCTTGATGCAAATAAGTTTAATTGGGAACCGGTATTAAAGTTATTTTTTCATCATCTGGATTGATTCGATGACAACTGCAATGAAAATGTTTTCTAGGTATAAAAATCTTCCATATGAGAAACTGTCGACTTTCTAGGCGTAGAAACTTACGTACATGTACCACATTCAGTCAACTCGCGATTATACGCACTAATGGAGGGGGTCGATGCCTCGGATAATCCAAAATCGCGGATAATTCACTTTTACCCTATCTCAGATCTCGGTAGAAAGAAAAAAAGTTAAATTCATTCCTGCAATAAGGTAGCAATTTAATACAGCAGACTCTCAATTATTCGCATTAATGAATAGGGGATATGCAAAAATAATCTTAAAATTCAAATATAACAAAAAAATATTATTTTATTTGTACAAGGTAAAAATCTTATTAACTCATTCATGCACGGCATGCTGTATAATCTCGTTAATCCATTCATTCGCGTAACTATTGCTTCGCCTACTGGAAAATAATTAAATCTTCAAGTCATTCAAAAAACGGTTACAGGAATAACACGTCGGTAAACATTGAGTGAACACAGCGTATATTTATAAATAACAAAAAATTATTTGTTTCAAGTTTTTTATTTATTTATTTTAACTGTTTAAAGTTAAATATTTTGCGCGGATAATCCGTAAATTAGATAATCCGCACACGGATAATCGGGAGTCACTGTACTTGTATTTCTGACATGACGTCATAAACCTCTGACGTCACACATGAACATCTCGTAGAGGGTAGTTGTCTGTGAGACGACTGCACACGAGTTCAGTGACTTGTGCCTAGAAGCTAGGGCGAGGCATGATACTCCTACTGTGTCGTCATCATAGCTTCCTTGCTTCTAGTGCTTGGAACGCCCAAGCGGCCGCGGTGGCCGAATGGACAGAACACTCGCCTTCCACCAAGGCGATTCGGGTTCGGTCCCCAAATTTTCGCATATGGTCGTTGGTCGGCGGGTTTTCTCGGGATCTCCCCCTCCCCCGCCCCATTTACACTCACCTCATGTCACCCCTCACCAGCGCTAAAAGACCTCGACAAAATATCTCCCACTTTCTCTCGAACGCGCGAAGTACGTCCACCCAGTTTGTAACTGAATCGGTTAGTTGAAATTTCTCCATGCGGAATACGTGAAAGACAACAATTATCAGTATATATTCAATGATTCCCATTTAAAGTACAGATGGCTACCTTAATGTACACCCCTGAAGAACTGAATTCCCCAGGAATAGTTTTGTTCTGACTCTGGTTGGCAGGATTGTGTGTTGTAACCGACTCGCCGGAGTGTTTGTATTGGTTGGTGTAAGGGGAGGGGGGAGGTAGGTAAACGTTAGTAATAGCTCGCAGGCGATGAGAGAGCAGGAATACTTCAAGGTCACAGCTGCTGATCTAGCTGCGCAGTGGATATCTCACCTCCCGTACACAAGACAGGACACCGCGTGAGGTGCGGGTCGCAGTCGGGAGGTCCCGCGTTATATTCCCTGCTCCGGCCATCCTGATTTAGGCCTTCCATGTTTCCCAGATAAGCCCCAGGCGAACACTGAAGCGATCCCGTACCCAAGGCCATTGTGTACAGTTGTGTGCAATCCTCTGTTATGACTTGAGGCATATAAACTGTTTGTGCCGTGAATAGCTTTCTGACTGACGTAACTAGTGTGTGTATGTATATGTGTATGTATGTTTATATATCCTTAAAGTCTGCCGAGATGGTGAGTTGCGTAAAATCTTACTCTGCTTTCTGTGCAGGTTGTCCAGAAACGGCCATATAAGCACAGCACGCCAATCCAGGGCAATCTGTGGCGGAAATGTTTGTAGGAAAATGTACGATGACATTTCACCCTCACAATGTGGCAACACAGCACTGTAGTTAGTCCCCTCTTGCACTGCACAGATATCTTACCACTACTGCTCTGACCATTCCGCTAGTATTTATAACTTGTGACTTTAATTACACAGAGAATTACATTTCTTTTTTTGATGGCGATTATCGAGTGAAATACGAATGGCATCATAGGAATATCGAAGTTCACAGTTATTGGTTGATTTCGCGATTGCCTTAGCAGTAACAGTTTGTGTATGCTTCGGTTCAGATCAATATGATGTAGAAAATGCTAAGTCCCACTACTTAAGGAATGTCCCTAATTAATAAATTAGCACAATTTCAAGTTGATTTGTTTGTTTGTTTATTTTTCTAAGAATATTGTAAGACAGTAAAACATTTTCGAAGCAAAGAAAAAACCGTATCTTTGTTACACTAGTCGGAAGTTTTGATACTGGAATATCAAACGATTATATAAAAAAATTGGGATTTCAGCGAAATATTGTAATATGACACCATTTATTTATAATACATATTCTTTTATTAAACAAATAATTTAACTGTAGTATCCTAGAAGCAACCTTTGTGAATACATATATGTATTGAAACACTTTAGTGACTATTTCTGGTGAGAAAACCAACTAAAGGCGAAGCGTATTTTCGTATTTTGTGTCTTTTTCTCATCTACACTCTCAGATACTCGCCTTAAGTCGATGTTTCCCTCAGTGTGTCTTCTCAGACGAGAACACACGCAGTTGGCGTTGCAAGTGTATTTACTCAAGTCTCTGCTACGTTGGGACGCTTGTTAAGGGGCCTCCCTATATAGGCTGTGTTTGTGTGTGTGAGGCAGGGGAGGTAAAGTTGCAGTTGACAGACATATGTAATACATTATCACCTCTACGTGCAAGTCACTCAGATGGCGTGCAGTGCTTCACTATTATCCTTTTTACGATGCGACTTTAAGCGGTGACCACAATATTATATTATTTGAGAGCAGCGTAGTTCAAAGTCTAAAGCTTGTTTCTATAGTTGTGGTTTTCCAATCCGGTTGTTATTTGTCCAGATACGAGTGTCTGGAAAACTGCATTTTGGCAATTTTGAGGGGCCCAAAAATGTTTCTAATAAACGTACCGAAATTTTAAAACTGTACCGACATATGTTGAAGTGTGTGTTCTTTTCGTAGATTCTCATACAACACGCGTTAAATAGTTCCGTAAAAAAAGAGTAACATTTTCTCGCTGCAACGTATTTGAAGCGCAGGTAGAAAAGCCCTTTAAGTGTTAATGCTTATGTTTTTAATTACGTGAAGCCCTGAAAGTGTGACCGTGGCGTGAATCTAGCAAGTTACTTGTCATAACACCTCCAGTAGTAGCTGGTAAGAGAAGTCTGCAGTAGTGACTGGGCTTGTAAACCTGTCACTTTGCCCTATATAATCCCCTACCACACATTGCACAGCAGGTCGGAGCGGCTGTCGTATCTCCGGCCCGGCCATTGTTCCCGTGGACGTCTTCAGCGCGGGCCAACTCGGTCACAACTTAGAGTTGCGCTTTTGTTTCCGCCGGCTTTTGTTTTTAACCCACCCCCTCCTTCCACCAGTCAAGTGTGGCCGGGTGAAGCTTTTAACAGAGCTGCAGACAATGCCTCTGAGTGACGCCTGGCTCCGCCCAGCTGTCTTCAGTCGATCATACACCCCCTCCCCTGCCCCCTCGTCCAGGAACATTAGTCTAACCTTCCGCAGAGAAGTTATCTGCAACCTGCCTCGCCTACCTGAGACACTGTGCCTCCTTACTCATCATACCTCTGACGAACACAAATACGTACTGTACGTCATTTGTTTGAAATGACGCCGTAACAAGAGACGTCTTAAGGGTGCCGCCTACACACGCGGTAGAGGTACAGAAGTGATAAGATATCTAAGAGTGACCTTGAAGCCCGCGTCGCCACAACGAAGTAAGCGCTGATCTAGTGTGAGAAATTCCCGCCGATCCAATTTAGGTATGCTGAGACTTAAAGCGGTGACCATATACTTTATTACGTAATATTAAAGGCAAAGGTGAATTGCACACGTATAAAACATTTTTAATGATTTTGCTCCAAGATGTTTATATCCAAAAAGACCGTAACAACACTAATTTCCACAGTTTTCGGCTGTGCACGAAGATGAACTTAAAGAGCAGCAGAGGATTTGATACGTATATACACGCGTGTAAGGAACTTAGTTCTCACAATACAGTGAATCAGGCATCAGCTTGCCTCGCAGTCTGTTGTATAGGATGTCCCGAATGTCCCGCATCGTAGGAAGAACGACTTACACTAAATGTGTGTGTGAAGTAAATCATAGAATGTGCTCAGTATGATTGCCTGAAATATGAAAACACAGTTGCAGCCGATCGTGCAGAGCAGGATAATCTCAACACGCTCTTCAATAGTCAGAATTGTTCACCTGCAACATGAACACAACTGCCTTTGATGCAGGACTTTTGGACCAGCCTGTATGTGTAGAATCCTCGTCTAACTTCTGTCTATTCGACCTGTGTTTTTCACAGCATCTCGAAAGATTTATCCCTAAAGATAAAAGTATTCCTATAGAGACATACCGTTGTGTAATCATACGTAGAAAACATGTTTGTATGTCAATTAATTGTTTTAATATGTTTAATGTTTCGGTACTGCAAGAAGAATATCATCAATAATCAGTCTTCTTTTTTAATGTCTATAATAAAGTGTACGTGTTCCTTTTAAACAAAATACTGTCGCACTTCCACACTTCCATTTTTTTTTCATGTAGGCCTACAGTATATTTATTCAACTTGCTTGTCAGAAAAGTTGTAGTAATCCTGTAAAATGCTGTAAAATTTACAAGGAACTGTCGGCTATGTACATAGTTATTGCTGAGCTTATATATTCGCGAATTTGAAAAAAAACTCTAGTAAGTTCTAACGATAATTATAAAGTGAACCGTTTTTGTTACATACGCGGTGAAATATGTAAAAAAAAAAAAAAGAAAAAAGTTCAGGTTATAATACTAACACACTGCAGGAATCAGTTAATGATCACTTTAATAATAATATTTAATTACTTAACGTGCATTAGAAATTTATTTGTAATAAAATATCAATTAATAAACTGAAATGACAATGAGTAATAAATACTGCTCTGGTGGAGTGCGTAGTTGTGCGATCAATGTGCGTCCATCAAGCCCACCATGTCTGTGCGCACATCTTCCTCTCCAGCGGTCTACATCAGAGATGGAAGGGTGGCCGTCGGACGCAATTCATCAACCAAAACATCCCCTCAGCCACGTTTTTCCCTTCCTTTTTTCTGCCCCCTCTCCTCGCTGAAGCCCCCTCCCCCTCCTATCTCCCTCGCCCTGTCCTTCCTCGCCAAATGGCTCTCGGGATCCGGACGATCCGCGGCTACTTCAAGGAAACAATCCTTCCTTAATTTCGCTCAATGTTTCGGGCGAGTGTGTGGTCTGGAGAAAACTAAGATGGCTGCGGTGTGACAGTTAACTGTAGGTCGAGCAATTTGGCAGCTCTGTCCTGCCTATACACAATTGAATATTTCAACCTTTTAAGTTTACTTTGCTGTTACCGTAAGTAATTTGTCAATACGCTATAAAAAAAAGCAATATGAAAGTAACGACAGCTAAAAAATAATTGAAGATTCGGTTTTTCGAAGTGTAAAAATTGAATAATAAATTATTTTATATTTGTTATAAAAAGTATATTACGTAAATAATTAAAAAAAAAAAGCCCTAGTTACTGAAATATGGTGTTCAAAAAATATTTTTTAGACCTAAAGCAACACCATCTATTGACGTAACTTTCAGTTCACTTGTGAATACTACAGTACTTCAATAACTTGCCGTGTTGAAACAGCGACGAGAAGTCTGTAAAAAAATTTTTTTCCTCGCTGGGGTAAGTTCGCTGTTGACTTGTTTTTTCCTTAATAATCCGTACACATGAGCTGTTAAATATAAAATATTTTCTAAAGTATAGCACGTATTATTTCCCAATATTTTACCAAGTCGTTATGGCTGCACGAGATCAAATTCCTATATTAAAACTTTAAATTATAAAAACCACGCTGAGTTCATGAAAACTAACATCACGACTTTTTTTTTCATACTAGCTTGTTAAAATAAGTTGTTTTTTTAATTTTTTCATGTCCGAGAATTATAAAATTCCCGTGTACTTCTGAAACCAGCAAATATAGCACTAAAATAATAGCAGAAATATTGAAGAAACAATTTGGGTTGGATTAAAACTAGACTTACGTACTCCATTTTGACTAAATCAGCTGCAAGAATGTATATTTATTTCTGAGTATTATTACTATTTAATTATTTAAAGTGTTTCCCTTAGGTTAAGCTTGTAGCATGAATTGTTATGTTTGGTTAGGAGTAAAATAACACTTGAGTTTAGCCTCAACTTCAGCAGTTTATGAAAAGATGAAAATAACAAACATCAATGTAAGATGGTGCAGTAACGCCTGGAGAATGCTGTCGCCATGACGTGCATGTACCACTAGTTGCATATCGCCAGGCGTTCAGGGCAACAATAGTTCTCAACATCTGTTCCAGTGTTGCCGCGTTTATTTAGTTGCTGTTTTGGAAACAATTTTGTTTAAAACGTTGGCTAAAACTATTGTCTAGGATTGCTATTGGCTTCAAGAAACCGACAGTTATAGATTAATGCTTTTAGCGTTGAATTATGCACCACACCCTCTTAATAATGACTGAAGAGGAAAGTTTCTCGTTCCGGCATGCGAAGGGAACTGAGATCACAACCTCTACTACCTCTCAGCAGCCCAGCCGTGGGGCGAGTGACGTTGCGTTGACGCGCCACTGTTTTAAAACTCCCACATAAATCAGCGCCCAGAGACTAGCTACTGCGCATGCGCTTCTTCTTCCTTCCCTGCCCCTCCCTCACGCAACCCGCCCGCGCGTGCAACAAGTGTCCGTGTTTCTGTTTCGTCCTTACCTCCCCTCCGCACCCCCTACCCTTGTGGTTAGTTGTTTTGTTTTTTCCTTTCTCCTGGATGCTCGGCGATTCTCTTCTTGTCTTCTCCGCCACCTCTGCCACGGGTTTTTTTTACTATATCTCCCTCCTTCGACTTGCAAGTCCATCTCAACCCTGGGGCCAGAGTTCCAGCCACTTCTCATAACAGCCACCCTGCTCCAGTCTTGTGATAAGGCAGACAGATTCTCTTCTCTTGTCACAATTCTGTCCCTGGTGGCTCGGGAACTGCCGACACAGGTTAGACAGTCATCGACGTTTATGACCTTCATGTCCACGCTATACACTCGGGTTTATATAGGACTAGCAGAACCGGGCAAACATTGTCCTTCCAGTGTATAGACAACAATAGATGTTGGTGGAATGGTGAAACCCCCCTACCCCCTTTTTTTATTAACTAAACGCGATAAAGGGAAGCTAGGTATGTAAGTTAACACACTGAAGCTCCATCTACTGGCGAGTTACAGCAAAATGAATATCGCTAAATTGTTCCCTGTATTAAAATATCCAAGTGTATCAATTTTCATGACGATCGGTTGAACGGTATATAAGTTTATACGTTGCAGCGCCATCCAGGGACGAGTCGGCGGGCGAGAGTAAAATTTAGATCATAAAAACCTTTTACATGAAAAAAATACGCATATGGGCCAAGTTTAATAGGGATCTGTCACACTATCTCATACATACACACACACACAAATACTACATACTAACATCCAGTTATATATAATACAGTATATAAGCGCGTACGAAAACTGACTAAGTTGAATCTATTTGGTAGTATTGATCACGTGATTATCGGATATACTGTATCGTTGAATGTTTACCAGGTTTCTTCCGAACGTACAATATGTCCAAGAGTTGTATGTTGTCCTATTTGAAAAAAAAATGCGTGGAAATCTGCAGAATGATCAGTATATTTCAGTCGCCGATCTGGCAGACCTGTACCGTAAAATGGGATGACTGGGACACGTGGATGACTTAGAACATAAAAAAGAAATACTTTCCTCATATACGTCGTCAACATTTGGAAAAGAAATTTACGGGAGATATATACCAAATTATGAACTTCTACATTAAATTAAATTAGTATGCACTCCCAGTTTACGCACGTACAAAATTAACACGAGTGCAGAATATCCTTTTGTACTGGTACACTATATGTATATGCCTTCACAATTGCGTAGAAATGTATCAACATTCAAGTACAAACCTGCTAGAATTAACCGCCGAACAATTTCAATAGGAATAAGGGATTCCAAAAGTGAAAGATCTACGAGACACACAAAGCGCTACTCCCCTCCCCCCCCACCAATAATCAAGAGTACTGTATACTAAAAAATTTTAAATATTAAAAAATAAATATGTTAGGAAGGCCTTAATAATTATATAATTCCATACCTCTATATACTGTTTCACGTTCTTTTGACAACATTTTGCGTGATACTCCTCTGGACTTAGCTTGAAACAAAAATACTATGTTCCGACATTGTCGTCTGTGTCTAACTTGCAAGTACGGGAGATGGTCTCTCGTCGTGTGTACATGCGGTAGCCTGTGTTAGCTTACTATGTACGTGTTCTGTCCTGTTTCTCGTCTGCTAGCGGCTATCTACTTGCTCCCGAGCAGGGTATAGCACGGCATACATGAATAGATTCGGCGAAGAGATCGAGTTGAATGTTTCGAGTTTCCGGACAGGGGTAGGCTAGATTTCCGAACGGCTTTAGAGTAATTTACAATGTGCCGAGTTGATCGAGTAAAGTTTTTGTTTGCACCTGATTAATCATGACTGAGTGCGTTAAATTGTGTTAGTTGATTAGCTTAGTCGTAAATATGCCATTTATTTGTCCGTCAAGTTAACATAGTGCCAGTAATACTACCCTGAAACAGATTTTAAAATTACATTTACTTTACTGTAATAAAAAGAAGAGATATTTAATTTTGCTTGAGCACTGTTCAGAGTTTCGTTGTTTAAAAACAAATAGTTGTATGCTTTCACATTTAAAGAAATGCAATATCAGTTTTCAAGGTAGCAATAATCCCACATTATTCACTTTATGGAAAAATTTAAAACACAATTTCAGCTTAATTTTTTGTGCCTATAGGCACTATGAAAGTAACGTACTTCGTCCTTAATCATCCTGTGCAAAATACTAATAAATTGTTACGAAATTTTGCCTTGGGCGTGTCCGGCCTCAATTGGGATGTGTTTTATTACACTGTATTAAATTAATAATTTTTTAGAGAAAAATTATTATACACATACATATGAAGTTCGTGGTTTTTTTTTTACTCCAAGTCTATCGCACAATGTTTTTTCTGAATATGTACACCTGTTAATATTTATGCGCTTACGAAAACGGCGGACCTAACTGCCTTTATCACTATATAGTTAGATTTTAAACTCCGCCACACACACACACTCCCGGCGTCGCACACTTCTCGTCGTCGTCCTTCGTGGCTGCTACCTCTTCGCCAGTTGTCGCGTGGCTATCGTCGCCTCCTTGCCTTTGAGCGCGGTATCGGCGGCTGTATTTACAGCGAGCACGACCTCATCCACAATATTATCTAGAAGGTTCCATATGGCGGACCTTGTTTCCGTGTCCATCTCGCACAAGGACAACTAACGGTACCGAATCATGTCAATGGAAATGAACTAATGAACTAAAAAGTAAAATATAACATTTAGTGCATGGAATTAAATAGCAAAGATACAGCATTGCCCCATCCTTTGTCACTGATTAAAAGGCGCAGATAGTTCATACTTAATAAAACTTGCATAAACATCGAATTTTTAAAAATGTAATATTTTCTCAAATACTGGAGGCTTATGTCAAGTGGCTAAGCCATCGCGTTTCTACGTTTTAGCGGTATTGCTTTACTCGTAAACGAGAACATATATAAATAATCTGTCCGGTAGTTTTGTTTAAAGTCGTCTTCTCTATGTTGACTGATTTTTAGAGCCAGTAAATAATATGGTTTTAGCTAATAATGTAACTAACGAAATTTTAGTTAAATGCCTTTTTAGTAGAAAGTTTTTTTTGAAAAAAAATATATATACGGCAGAAACCATTCTAAACAAAACTGCCGGACAAATATTTTATATCTGTTCTCGTTTAAGCTTAAAAATTAATAATCTAAAAAAGTAGAATAATAGAGCATGTTATTAATAATTTAAGCATGTTAAGAAAATGTTCAGATTTTTATGAGGGGAAGCTACGTTGAAAATGTCACGTGTCTAGATCCAGCGGTTAGGGCTGTGCGTTGATGAGTGAATGTGTGGGGCGCCTCATTTTGTGTAGGCCTATAGAGATATACTTACGTTATGTTTAAGTACAGGCATGGCATTTCAATTGTTGCTGTATAATAGGCTACAAACCAATCAAACAAATCGTGTATCAAAAATTAAAAAATTTTACTTGCTGTTTTTTAGTTTATCAGACTACAACAAACATATCCTGAAGAGCCCGGGATCGGTCCCTGGTTCTGCAATCACATTTTCTGTTTTCCGTCCGTTTTTTTTCCTCGAAATAAATCCTGAAGAATGCTCAAAAGGTTTTTGATTATAGACCATGGCATATTCCTTCCCTGTTCCCTGACAAGTCTAGCCAATGAATCCGTCTAATAAACTCGATGGCGATGAGACATGCTAAAATATAGCACACGCAAAACAAAATAGTATTTTTATGTTAGAAAATCGCAAAACGTTTTTCCGATGTTAATCATCTACCATAATATCCCACAGAGACCGCTAGGCACTTTAACTGCGTAGGAGGCGTACCATAAATAAAGTACACACGATAGTAAGGCGCTTAGAGAGTAACTGTCGTCGAGACAAAACACACTCAACAGTACACATAATTTGCAGTGCAATCAAATTGTAAGTGATTTAGTTGAACTGTGCATTAATATAGTATGTCGTATGCGCCCCACGTTTTTGGTTTGAAACCTTACGAGTTTTCCATTGAAGAAATTTTTTATACTTTTTAGTCAGATTTAACAAACGTGATGTATTAATATTTTTTATTTAATCATAATTTTCAGCTTTTAAATATTGTATGTGTGTTTGTGTGTGCAAAATTTTGCAGCAATTTTTTAACAAGCAAAATTTATACCGAACAGACAGATAAGAAATTGTGTTAAAAAAAAACGTGGTAAAAATAAGATAATTTCATTAAAACGTTATTCATAACAACGAAGTGGCGAGGAACGTATGGGGTAACACCTCGACATAAGACGTGGGGCTTGAGGACGTTGACGACGACTTTGAGAAAGAGTTGGAAGCAACTTCATTGCTGTTACCGAATGTTGTGGAAGGGAGGTGGTGGTGATGGTAAGGTCTTCGAGGGAACACCTGAGTATTGATGGAAGCGTGCAGGACTTAGAGAAAGAGTGTGTGTGTGGGGGGGGGGGGGTTCAAAGGAGGAAAGTGCATCGCACCTCAATCACGCTTTAAGCGAGCCACAAAGGCCGGGTGTTTGGCGACGACGCAACCCTCTAGAGTGTCTGGCAAACAAGAACACGATCCCTGAACTAGCACCTCTGGCACGATCCACGATCTTACCAGGTAACTGACAGCCTGCCTGGCTACAATATGTCCACCGTAGTTCCCAGCCTGCCTGACTACAATATGTCCACCGTAGTTCGCAGCCTGCTTGGCTACAATCAGTCCACCGTAATTCCCAGCCTGCCTGACTACAATATGTCCACCGTAGTTCGCAGCCTGCTTGGCTACAATCAGTCCACCGTAGTTCACAGCCTACCTGGCTACAATCAGTCCACCATAGTTCCCAGCCCGCCTGCCTACAATCAGTCCACCGTAGTTCCCAG
>PNEQ01084072.1:0-21676 GCA_003012365.1 Medauroidea extradentata | reverse complement strand
AACTCACTTTTAACAGTGCTTGTATCGACAAATTTTGGATAGGTATTAAAAATGAATACCCAGAGCTGTCCACAAAAGCATTACAGACTTTGATGCCATTTTCTACGTCTTATAACTGTGAACAAGGTTTCTCCATAATGGTGAATATCAAAACAAAATCAAGAAATCGTTTGACCCTGGAAAATGACATTATTTTGTGCATTACAAAACTCATTCCGGACATTAAAAAAATTGGTTAATTCCAAACAAGCTCATGTTCCCCATTAAATAGTATTAGGCTTTTTTCAACTTGTATGTGTATTAAAAATTGGTGTAGCCTATAAATTTTGTTATTAATAAAAACTACAGCTTTTACTGATTTGTTTTTTTGATTTTACTCCTTTTCCCGCGACCCCCCTGAACACATCACGCGACCCCCCTGGGGGTCGCGACCCCCAGTTTGAGAACCCCTGATCTAGGCAAAATAATTTAAGGTGTAGCTGTGCAAAAATGCTATTTTTAGTCGGAATTCAGGTTACAAAAATAGTAAGTTACAGTGCTTGTGATGGCTTTGAAAGTATAACTTTGTGCTTGTCTAAAATGTGTTTTTTATACATAGGAAACACGTACATAGCAGTGCAAGTAAACAGGTCTTTTTTAACCTCTGCAGTTGTATTTCAACAGCTTGGCTAGACGAGACCCTGGCAGCTGATGCGTACATTCTCTGGGTAGGGGGGGAGGAAGGGAGACAACAGTATCGAGGGATTATGTGTCGATTTGTAGCCTCATGTGAGTGCATTTTTCACACAACTGAAAAATGATTCTCTGCAACACGAAACAGAATTCAAGAATGGATAAGCATGTGTGCAAATGCATTGATGTAACTTATTTGAAGTATTCGTATCACGAGACTGACTAAACACTGCCCAACTAATAGCCCTAAGAAACTATGTGTGCTAATTTTTATGAAAGGAGATAAGTATTAATTGTATATTATTAAAAAACTTCAAAATAAGTACTTCTAGAAAAATATAAATTTTATTGCATTTTAATGAAAACCAATCACGGCTGAGCTAATGAAAATAATAAAGTATATATTTTCAAGAGTTAATACTATATTAAATTAAGTAAAACATACATTTCAAATTATATACCAAGATGATAACAATCTAGAGATGATTTTTAACTAGTGAGATTATCGATAAATTAATTACATAAAAATACTAAATATGGTCAAGTCATACTCCATATTCAAGTTTACCAAACAAATATAACTATAACTTTAAAGATTGAATGTTTTTGGTACATTACGTGATAGTGTATGCTGAGGAATAATGGACAGTGTGTAAGTATGTGGTATAGTATGGATGATACATCTAGAAGTCAATTTTTACGCATATGGTTTTATCAACCACCAATACGATAGTTAGCAAAGATATGGAGATAAAGCAATTAACTGTAGGGGAACATGCTTAAGTCAGAAACGTAAATGTTATGATACAGTTTATAATAAAAAGAAATAAATATAAATTATACAATTCATCACAATAACATGTGTGTAGTAAGAGGTGAATCTTGTCTAGATTACTGTGGGAGTTTAGCAATGGTAAATAAATATCATCTCGAGATTTTTGAGCTGTATCATTGAAAAATATTGAATTTCTAAAACCATTCCGCATATTATACGCCTGATTTGAGGAGAGATAAATTAATTCAATGCATAGAAAATTCTTAGCTGATGGTGCACAGTATTCTTAAATTTACAGAATATTTCTTACTACAAGCATTTGTTCCAGCATATTCACATTTTTAACATTTCACGCTCTACTACGCTTCTTCTTTAAATTGTTAAATAGGAAATTAAATCCATATTATTTAACATTTGTTGGAAGATGATAATGACTGTTATTTTTTGTGGTCCAAGATATGTATTTTATATGGAAGTAATTAATTATCTAGCAATGTAAAATAGGAAAGGAACTAATATTAGGAGCAATAAATGCCAAAAATATTGCTAAGTTTCTTATAAATGTTTGTAGCGTAGAAAATACTGTAAATCAAAGCATTCATTATTTCCCTTAAAAAAATTGCAATGAAATATTATATTAATGTGCATTAATTAAATTATGTATCTAATCACCATTGATGAAGGAAGTGGTACTTTTATAATGACGGGGTGTGGTGGATAGGTATATCACCAAGAGCCAATCAGAAGGACGATAAATTACATTTTTAGAAAATGTGTAACATTTTCTAATAAATAGTATTCGTGAATTATCGAAAATATGTTAGTACCACTCTTTTCCAGTGCCTTAAGTCCACTTCTGCAACACTGCTTCGTGGTTAATGGTAGCGTGTCATTCTGTAGAGTAGTTATTTCTTTGATTGAACCCACCAGAACAAGGTTACAGTGACACCATGCGTCTGTGGTTAGAGGGTAGAACCACAAGATGTTTAGAGTTAAAAACATGCAATCATTGACCACGAAGTAGAGCTGCAGGCGTGTGCAAAAGTCAATTAAAAAAAGTAGCGCGAAAATTTTCTAAACGAATGTTGTAGGTCTCTATTCATACTGTATATGCCTGGGGTAAAGGTAAAAAAGCACTCAATAAATTGGAAACATAAAAAAGTATATTATAAACAATAATATAAAAATACAATAAAATACTACAGTTAAAATATAAACAAAAATGTGACTAATTAGCAGGCTAGACGGGTTATCCTCCAACCCTTGAGCAACTACGATTGTAAGTATTTATATTTAAAAAAAATATATATTTTAATAATTGTAAGGTAAACATTTAATAGCATATTTTAATATATATATATATATATATATGTTATGTTGGTTTGTGTGCGCTTCAAAAACTCAAAAAGTTCTGCACCGATCGAGCTGAAATTTTAGCATGATATGTAATCCGCATCAAGGATTGTTTTTATCTAATTTGCGACCGCGAAAAAAAAAAGCTAGGAAAAAAACTCAGGTATTGTATAAAGTTTGGGGTGTGGGAGGGGCGGGGTTACGGGTTCGTAACCCGTGCAAGACTTTGCGATGGAAATTACATGACATCATACAAGCGTATTGCGCGCGCTCTTTACACTGTTATTGAGTACGCTAGCTG
Organism: Medauroidea extradentata; assembly: GCA_003012365.1. Classification (NCBI taxonomy): domain Eukaryota; kingdom Metazoa; phylum Arthropoda; class Insecta; order Phasmatodea; family Phasmatidae; genus Medauroidea; species Medauroidea extradentata. The sequence continues at coordinate 18,575 of PNEQ01084072.1, read as the reverse complement.
TTAAATGCCGGGCAGCTGTTTTGCGGTTTAAGCCGCAGCCAGGCAGCTGTTTTATAGAGAAATAAAGATGAATTAAAAAAATAAGTTCTGAAATTAAAGTACGCTTAGCGCAGTGAACTGGACAAATCTGATTGTATTTGATGTTTTAAAGATAAACAGTGAATATAGTATAATATAGAATCTAGTATCACCATCAATTAACACGTAACTAAAAGTTAGTTACTCTTTTCTATAGTACACGCGGGCGAAGCCGCAACGGGACAGCTAGTTAATTTATAATTGTATCGATGTATTTTATATGATTGGAAGTATAACTGGGGCCTAGGCTTTAAACATAATTATATTATGCATGTAAGTATCGTGTTAAAATATAAATACAGCATTAAAATAGAAAAACAAGAAAAAATATTACTACTGAAAAATAGCGAATAATTTTTATGCTCGTTCGTCTAGAATCAGTGTATTATACTGACCCTTCGATAAGGCATTTGTTAGTAGGGCTAATTGAGAGGAATTCATTTCCTCTCAATTTATTCCTATCTGTACTACTACATTTTTCTGCCGTGGTGTCAAATAAAAGTTCTTCGTTTTGTAAAAAAAAATATAGTTTAGGTTGTGTGTTAATATTCTTCCAAAAGCTCCTAACTTTGTATTTTTTTCTCTTTCTGCCTAAAGTATCACAAAAATAAATTTCTCTGAACATATATTATGTATTATATATGTATTTCATAAATATTTTAATTAAAATGAGTTTATTAAATCAACTTCTCAAGGTGGCACATTCAAAAGAAAAGTTATAAATTTGTTCTGAACTAAAAATAATATAAGCTATTAAATTTCAAATAATAAGATATTCATGCCAGAACTATCAATCAGGCTGTCCACTGATATACAGTTTTGGAATTCCCCGACTTTTCCTTGTTTTCCAGGTAATATCTGTTAATTTTCCCTTACCAATTATCGACAAAACTGGTACTTTTTAAGACCTGCACCGCCCAAATGGCTAATGTGATCGCTTCACAGTAACTGTATTTTGCTTGTGAAAATAGTGCTGGGACTTTGGTGAGATTTCTCAAGGATATTTATTAGCTTAATCCTGGTTAATTCCAATCTTAATCCTGGTTATTCCCAACTTCCTTCACCCTCATCGGTGCTCAAGACCCAAAATGTTACAAGCTGTGGCTGAATTGGTATCAAGTAGAAAAGTTTGTTGTAGGCCTACAAGGTAAAAGTACGAATGTGCAAGCACAAAAATCAGCAACAGATGCCAAACTGCGACTAAATCATGGTGAACAGGAGCCCGAGTTTAGTAGCCTTGCAGCACAACAAACACAGCATCCAACAAATTAAATGATGACAGACGAGATTCTCCCATCTTCAAGTAGGCCTAATCAGGAGTTGGTTTCTGAAAAGATAAAATGTGTTCCTACTGTGCTAACTGTAGCTCTGTTGAAGGATCATGCATATAATAAACCATTAGGAGAAAATGTAGGTCTGTGCACAATCAAGTTGCACCAATCACTCCTTGAAATAAATACGTCCATATCCTAAAGCTGAACCAAGGAAGGCTAGTAAAGTTGGTCGTAAGCCAGGCAAAGCCAGAGTTTTGACTGATACCCCCGAAAAGAATGAAATTGAAGATGCTAGTATGAAGAAGGTGAAGAAGTTGGTATTGGAACGCAATCCCAAAACAAAATCTGCCACATCATTACCAAAGAAATGCAACAAAACCACAAAGAAAAGAAAAACCGAACTGCTTCCTGTATCAAGTTCTGAAGAAGATGATTATGCCTCCCTATTATCAAGTGAAGAAAGTGACACTAGTATTGGTGAGTTCATACGGCAGTACCAAAACGAAGAAGAGTCTTTAAAGGAAGATGCTTTTCTTGAGGAAAACTCACCAGTCCAAAAAGAAAAATGGGTGCTTGTCAGGCTTTCAACAAAAAAGACCCTAAACCATTATGTTGGTTTAATTATAGGTGTTGAAGATGATCGATATACCATCAAATTCTCCAGAAGGGTGAAAAATACTTCCGTGTTTGTTTGGCCACCAGAGGAGAATGTGTGTGAGGTAGTAGCAGTGACATTATAGTTGTACTTCCAAACCCAGTGGTTGGTAGACGAGGAGGACTTACATTTCCGATTTCGTTTACAGGATTCACTGTATATTAACCCAGGGAACATTTTTGTTTTTTAAAAGACAAAAAAGCAGGTGTTAAATTATCAACACTTATATCATGAATACAAATTGCAAAACTGAGTTAATTTACATATTGAATGCAATATTCCTTTATTTTATTTATTTTAGAACTCATTTGTCCATACATTTGAAAGATAAAGTTTATCCATCTTAAAATTGTTTTTGTGTGAAGTTAGAAAATGGCCCAAGGTACATGTGAAACTGGCCCAAGGTACAAACCCATGTTGTACCTTGGGTCACATGATATAATTTTTTTAAAAGTCTATGCTGTGTTAAAGTATACTATTATTATTGAGTAAAAATTATTGAATGCAGGATAATGACAATGTTTCACATTGTATCCCTAAAACCAATAAATAATTGAAAATTAAATTTTTTATAATTTTTACAAAATATCCTGCCCAAGGTACAAGGGTCTCCCCTACTGAACGCAATGAAATATTAACAATGTATTGATTTATGTACAAAATAAACATATGTTAAAGTGTATTACTCAAATTTTTATGTGTTTTTTCTGTCATTTATACTGTGTCATGATTATTTACAGCCTGCACATAATTTATTTGTTTTGTACATTGTTGAGTATAAACTATACATACACCCACATTGTTTGCAGATGATAAAATATATACTTTCTTTACATCAAAAAAATTGTGTTAACTATAAAACAAGTACAGCTTAGCTGGTTAATATGTAGACTATTCCGAATAGTACAAAAATAATTATGTAAAAAATATTTAGACTTTATTATAACTGAATAAAGAAAAAAGTATTTTTCATGTAAAATTTAACAGCTGTACCTATAAGCAGGGTCATGCACTCTCACCTTGCGGCAGCTAGTCACGTGTCAGTATGCAATAAAAACCCGACGCACAGCCGTGGACTACGACCGACCACAAGCCTCGCACGAAGGTCCCGGGAAAACGAGAACTGCAGTGTCAGCAGAATCCCAAGCAATTCTCTCTAGAAGGGGGCCCTAGAAATATCGTACAGAAGTCACCTAACTCTCGGATCAGCCAATAGAATTGCAGCGAACCTGTGCCCGAACTCTATTCGAATGTATCAATACACCTCCTCGATTCCCCAATGTTGAGCTGTCTTCGCATGTTCCATTGTAGCATCGCAGTGAGACGTCCTATGCCTGGCTCGAATCAGCGCCATCAGCTTTCTTCTTCTGTTATTTTTGGTGAGCATTACTAGTTGCTAATTGGCTTGGGTTATGTAGTGAAAAATTATTTTTCATATTAGGTATGGCTTGTAGGTATTCAAAATACTCGTAGTGGCCTCGAGTGAAGTATTCTAGTCACGGTAGGCTCAGTTTTAGGGCAGGGGAGAGTAAGTTTATGTTTTCACGCTGTGTAGGGCTTGTGGGTATTCAAAAGACATTTAATGAGATCATAAGTTATATTTACAGTGTTGTTGACGGAAGTTTAGGCTTGACAGGGTCACAATGGTTCTCTACACTTGACATGAAGTGTGGCTACTGGCAATGTGAGGTGGCACAAGAGGACAGGGATAAGAGAGCCTTCTCTGCGCAAGGGAAAGGAACTTGGCAGTTTAAAGTCATGCCGTTTGGGCTATGCAATAACCCTGCAACCTTCGAAAGACTAATGTAAAATATTTTACCTCTTGATGTTTGCCAAGTTTTCTTAGATGACATCGTAGTCACAGGTGAAACATTTGAAGAACACCTTACCAGATTAGATTCAGTGTTCCAGAAAGTAACTGCTGCAAATCTGAAACTGGTTCCCAAGAAGTGCCACCTGTTCGAAAAGAAAGTTAGTTTCCTAGGGCATGCGGCATCTTCCGATGGAATCCAGACTGATCCAAAAAATAACCATAGCAGTAAAAGAATGCTCACAACCAACAGACAGGGCAGAGGTGAGAAGCTTTCTTGGACTCTACTTTTATTATAGGCGGTTTGTACATGGATTCGCCTTGATTGCCAACCACTACATGAGCTTACTGAAGCCAAAAGAAAATGTCTGTGGACCCCTGAATGTGAAGCGTCTTTCAGAAAATTAAAAGAAGTGTTGATATCCCCTCCAGTTTTGGGCTTCCCCGATAGTAAAGGCGAGTTTATATTGGACACAGATGCGAGTGATGTAGGCATCGGTGCTGTGCTATCACAGGTTAGAGATGGAGTAGAGAAGCATCTAGAATATTTCAGCAAAATGCTACAGAAACCAGAGAGAAACTGTTGTGTCACTCGCAGGGAGCTATTGGCAATGATGAAGTCCATATCACATTTCCGCCACTACTTATATGGCAGACAATTTACTTTGGGAACAGGTCATGTTGCTCTACGCTAGCTACTGAACTTTAAGAATCCCTAAGGACAAATAACTCGATGGATACAACATCTTTAAGAATACAACGTTGATATACAACACCGAGTTGGTCGTTCCTATAATAATGCAGATGCATTATCCCGCAGACCTTGTAAACCAAACTGTCGCCATTTTGAAAGGCAGGAGGAGAATAGTGGAGTAGTGCACTATATTAGAACAACGGGGCTTCAGGCATCAACATCCGATAGGAAGTTCTCCTGGACCGACGACAAGATAAGAGAAGAACAACAAAGTGACCCAGACTTGTGCCCAATACTGGATCGGATAGAGCAGGACCACCAGCCAGAACGGCAGGAGCTAACTGAAAAGAGTGTTACAACTAAGGCATATTAAGCATAGTGGAATTCACTTGTTCTGAAGAATGGTGTCCTCTACCGGAACTGGGAGAGTGCAGATGGCAGACATGAACACCTGCAGTTGGTCCTCTCAGAGAACAAGAGCCCAGAGGTACTGAAGGAGCTCCATAATTCAGTGTCAGGCGGTCATTTTGGCATTAATAAGACAGTCAACAAGGTTCAAGATAGGTTTTACTGGTTTAATTGCCGTGAAGATCTCGACAGAAGGTTCCGAATGTGTGACGATTGTCACAAAGAAAGGTCCGATGATTCGAGGGTCAGAGGCCGAGGTCGTCTCCAGAAGTACAATGTCGGTGCCCCATTCGAGAGAATGGCGGTCGACATCTTGGGTACCTTGCCAGTAACAGAGAAAAACAATCGGTACTAGGTGGTGCAGGACTACTTCACCAAATGGCCAGAGGTTCTCTCTAATACCGAATTAAGAAGCCAGCACATTGGCTGATACACTGGTCGAACATGTGTTCTTAAGGTATGGGGTGCCATTGGAGCTTCACTCGGACCAAGGGCGGAATTTCGAAGCGGCCCTGTTCCAAGAAGTGATGAAGATTATGGGTATAAAGAAGACCCGAACCACTCTGCTACATCCACAGTCTGATGGAATGGTCGAACGCCTAAAGCACACCCTTGAGCAGTAGCTTGTCCATCTTTGTATCCGATAGTCAAAAGGATTGGGACTCCAAAGTACCACTGTTTCTGCTAGCATACCGTTCTGCTGTTCATGAAGCAACTAAGGTGACACCTTCAAGGATACTGTTTGGAAGAGAGCTCCGGACTCCCGAGCGACCTGATGTCCGGACTACCGGCGGAGAAAAACCAGAATGCATCCCCAGTGTATGCCAGCGAGTTATGTCGCAAGTTGGTTCACACTCACAACTTTGCCCGGCGACACCTGAGGAATCAACACCGACAGGATGAAGACTCGCTACGACAGGAATACAACAAATGAAACATTCAAAGTACAACTGGTGTGTTGTACAACCCTCAAAGAAAGAAGGGATATTATCCCAAGTTGCAGAAGAATTGGGAAGGCCCTTATGAAATAGGGAAGAAGATCAATGATGTGGTGTTTCAGATTGTTCGTCGAGGCTCTCGGGCAAAAGAACCTAAAGTTGTACACATTGACAGAGTAGCCCTCTACGGCGGACCTGAGGCTGTTGTGTCTGTTCGGGACGAACAGACTTAAGGAGGGGGCAGTGTTGCATGCTGTAATTCTGAAGGCGGACTGGCTGGGGCCTGTTTCGCAATACCTTATGGATTAGCCACTGACTCACAAGCTGGCGGCTACACTATGGGAATTCCGCAGTATCTACGTCATAGTCCTGTTCCAACTGTGCTTTTACCACATGGGAATGGCCTACGAGGCTTAAGTCACGTCAGAAACATGATGTAATGTCTATTTTAAGACCTCTGTAATGTGGTAAACCCCCGACTGTTTCGCAGAGTATAAGAGCGCAGAATAGACACTTTTGGAGAGAGTTTGTTATTGGTTGTGCTAGAGGAAGGTGTTATTCTTGTGGAGAGAGACTGGTATCTTGGTGACGTCAGCGTCTACTGGGAGGCTGCAGGCTCATACCTTCGGAGCAGTATTGGGCGAAACAAGAGGACTGCTGCTGCGGGTTGGTGGACAACAAGGAGGTATGCGACGGGAGTCAAACCGAAGACCTCAAGAGCGAAAACAGTAGGTGCACTCGGGGTGCTGCACAGCGCATGGTGAGCCATCACCACTTCGGACAGATAAGATTGTACATTGTCTCTATTTGAAAGACCGTTGATTGGATATATGATGGAATTTTGTTATGATTTGTAGTGTTTAATTAATTGACGGTATATATTTTTTGTGCTTTAACTGTCCAAGCTAATTAACGTGTCTGTAACACAGGAGTAATTGTGTGCATAACTAATTGTGTTATGAAAGTTATAGTTGATTGCTGTTGTGTGTATTTCGTTGCTTTGAGAGCTATTAAATCCAACACTTAATTCAACTCTTTTATTTCTAATTATAAGACCTCCATCCCAAAGATCTCAGGGATTGCCCACATATAAAGTTTTTGTTAAACTTGTAACACCTGTGTCAGAAGTCGGTTAGAGGCATAAATTAATTTCATAATTAATTCTGTAAATTCAATCATTGCACCCTTACTGTTTATTTGAATTGAACCACTTTATAAATTTTGTGTTTAAATTGCAATTGTAAATGTGAATGATTATAAGAAGCATGTCAGCAGAAATAGAAGCACTAAAGGCACTCATCGAGGGAATGAGTGGCCAATTAAGTGGCCAAATAAATTCAGTAAATGAAAATGTAAACAAGCAAATTGAGAGCGTAAATAAGCAACTAAAGAATATTAGTAATCTTGTGGATAGTGTTAATAAAAATGTAAATAAGTAAGCAGATAGTGTAAATGAAAGTGTAAATAAGCAGGTAGATTGTGTAAAAGAAATGATGTACAAGGAAATAGATGCTATGAACGAGAATATAGGCAGTGTAAATGCAGAGATAGACAATGTGAATGTGAAGATAGGTAGTATGGACACGAAGGTAGACAGCATAAACGATAAGGTAGAACAGCAAATAAGTGATCAAAGAATGGAGTGGCAAGAATTTCGTCAGCATCAGGAAGGTAGCCATCTTGTTACCGATGAATACGAGGTCAGTGCTAAATCAATACCTGAAGGCGGCAAAGAGAAGACAACGAAGTTTAAACCAGGCTCTAGTGGGATCTCCACTCCGATAGAAAATGTACTGCAACATGTTTTGTATCTAGTGTGCAGCATCGGACGTAGGAAAGGGAATGTCTGTCAAGCCTGCTCCTTACGATGGCCAGACTCCGTGGCGAGAGTACCAAAACCAGTTCGAGATTGTGGCAACCATAAACGGTTGGTCTGACCAGCAACGAGCATACTATCTTGCAGCTGTGCTGAGGGGACTTGCCCTCAGTATACTACAGTCGCTTCCAGAACAACGTCTGGAATACTCCACATTAGTTACTGCCCTGGAGCTGCGCTTCGGAAACAAGTACTTACGGCATGCCAACCATGCCCAACTAAGGAGCCGCACCCAGAGATCAGGGAAGCCACTACAAGAATTGTGGCAGGACATTGGTTTTGGTTCGAGGGAAGGAGTATTGTGCCATTGGTGTGGCACGTGGTTTTTTTAAGTGTTGTAATTAGCCTTCTGGCAATGTATTTATTTTTTAGCAAAGCCATGTCACCTTTCTCGTTTGAGACATGATAGGTTGTGGTGCTATCCAACATAGTTGGATAATAAATGCATTTTTTTTTTTTTTTTTAGAATTTCAATTCAATGGTGGGAAACTATAAAAATCTGTGTTGTATCAATGCTATGTAAAATACAGTTCGACGAATTTTTATGTTATGGAATATAGTAAGCGACCCTGCTATATTAGTCACAGAGTTGTGACTTACCATTTCATGTTGACAGAATTTTATGAAAACTTTTGGATCTTTAAATAATGTAAAAAATATGGTAAAGAATTATATTTAAAGAAAGGCGATAAATTAAGTTACACTTGAAGTTCATTACAAGACTATATAGTTTGTTTCAAAATAAATATGTACATATAAATCGGACATTATGGATAAATAAATAATGCTGGTGAATTGCAAATAAATTAAGTTTGGACTCTTTGCAATGTCTGTGTGGACTTAATGGTACAAAATTTAATGTCTATTAGTAAACGTGTTTGGTTTGGTGACACTAGATGGCAGTGTAGGAATTTGTAAAAATATGTTGTAATGTTGACAGTGTGTCTTAATTATGTTTTTAATAACTGTATGTGTCAGTTGCATTTTTCTTGGCTTTTACTAATATTTAAAATAATTTCTAGCTATCAGCTTAAATATTTAATTTTGTTTTATATTGTTCCATTACTTTGTTCACGAGTTCTGTACGGGTAATCGATCTATCGAATAGCCTTGCATTTTTGGAATCGCCCCGCTTTATTTACATACATGAAGGCGTCCATTTCCGCCTTCTTTTCCAAATATCAACCATGTAGTAACCAAGCCATCTTTGTGGTTTTGTGTAATTTGAATCCACTTAATATGTTGTAATCGTCGTTCTATCACTGCCTTGGTAAGTGTAATTTGTTGTGTTTTATATTCCCTTTCGTGTTGATGTGTGTGTTTTTGCTGTATTATTTTTCTATGGGTTAATTCCTCGTTTTACTGCGGTTAACCATCCCGAATGAGACCATGCTTTCTGTTGCTGCTCAGCTCCTGTGGCGTGATGTAAGAGGCAGTTAACATGTTTGGCGGATAAGTCTCGCCAGCCCAGATGTCATCTTCACCGGGTGCTTATCTCAACCACTTACAGAAAAGCCATCCTTCTGTTTTCTTTGCATGCAGCATTATTTTGTCCTCGGGAATGTGAAGTCATTAAGAACCTTTATTTTTTTAACATTCGTCTTTCGGATATTTGAATACCAGAATAAAAAATCTCGATGTTCCAAACAAAGTATAATAATGATAATAAATAGTTAAAATTGTGTTATTAAAAAAAACAGACTGTCAATATTGTTGATGTGACACTAAAACATGTTATTTAATTTTTTAGTATTTGTTTTCGGTGCACTCTATTAAAATTTAAAAATTAAAGTAAAGTTAAAAAAGGTGTATGTATCATTGTGAAACATGTATACTCTTAACTTATAAATAATACTCATACGGATGTTAATTGTATTGTGCTCCAAATAAAGATGGAGCTTTGCACAAGTTTGTTTTTGTATTAAACTCTTGTAGCATCTGAAAATTGCTATTTTATATTTTTTTATTCCCACAGTCAATTTGGATTGACTTGTCTTAATTTCAAATAACAGGTCACCTAAAAATATATTTAAAGTTTGTAAGGTAAGTTTCATGGTACAGTCCCACCAGTTGAGACTGGGTAAGGTGACTTTGTGGGCTCGGCTTTGTCTTTTAACTTTCGAAAGGGCTACACTTGTAGTGGGACTTAGTTCACGTCTTCCTGGTTACCTCATGCTTTCGGACTTTTTTTTTTTAAGGTGGATCGAGTCTGGACAGCGGAGGTGGCACAACACACTTATGTTCGTATAAGCAACTTTCAACAACCACCGAAGCGTTCGTACTTGCAAGCTCCATTTACACTCATTCTGAACACAAGGTCAAAATTCGCCGAATTCTGTATATTAGCCAAACAAAATCTACCAACGCGAAATGCAGAACTGCAGCCGTACGATTTAAGCACACTGAAAATTAATAAACGATGTTTACAACAAATGATGTGACCAGAACCGGTGTCGCCATTAACTGTTTAAAATGTTAAACATTTTTCAATTAACCATCACCTCTCCCCCCTCCCCCATTTCAACAGTGTTTCAGCTAGCTACCACAAGCAGCGCTACCAGCAAACCACCTATAATGGCTACATCGCATAATCGGAAGACAATTATCGAAAAAGGGGAAATATGTATGTAAGTAACGTACCGTTTTCTTTATAATAGACATTTTCCGACAACTGTAGAAACATGTTTTATTAATGCACTATGCCTCTAACATCAATAATTTAGCTGGTATATGTGGAGTAATGGTTCTTCTAGTGCCGGTTGGAGACTTAGAAAAAATCCGAAAATGGAACAAATTACAATCCGTAAAGAACAGTTTCCTGTATTTACGACAAATGTTACAATACTAAACAATAATTTTTCCTTTATAAACCATACCTCTAATTTAAATAGTTTACCTAGTATGTGTGTGTGTACTCCTAAACTAAAAAAAAAAAACAGTCAAATTAATACCAAAATTACCAGACTTGTAAGTTGTGTAAAAGTTGGCATATTTACAAGGCGAAGTGTGGTAACTGTCCCATACTACACTTAGGTTAATTACTTCCTAAACATTTCAGGAAGTTTTTTACAGTGTACTTTTAGATCTGGCATGCATACCCTGAGGTATCGTAGTCTGTTTTACAGGTGACTTGCCTACAGGAAAGACTACATACTCTGTTGACTAGCAAAGAAACTACGGTATAAAGTGTGTGGAAGGTGGTGTCTTTAAAATTACTTAAGACAAATAATAAAAAAAAACTTTGGAAGACACTACAGCCTTTATTTTGGCATATATCACACACACACACACACACACACACACACACACATATATATATATATATATATATATATATATATATATATATATATATATATATAAGTTTATTCGACCTAGCACAAACTGTACAGATGTGAAAGTGTTGGTACTGTACTTTCCTGGCACAGTGCGGAGTAGCTGACAGTTACCAGATGTCTTGAGGTGGATGGCTGCATCAAGCAGTGTTTACACCATGGGAAAATGCATACTCTGCACTTCTCATGTAACATGGCCAGTTGTTACCAGACACTTCCCAGGTGTGCAAGCAGAAACATGCATGTATGCAAATACACAGTCAGATAGCATCATGCAATGACGCCATGCGAAAACGCTTACTCTGCACTTCTCACACTGTGGTCGGATAATATAGGACACCATGCAAGTGTCCGCATTAGAACCCAGTAGAAAGTCACGACTGTGGATTCATGTTACAAAGCCCTCCATCTTCGGAGAATGCTTAGATTATCATCAGATACCAAGGAAGGTGTCGGCCTTCTGGGAGTTCCTAGATCCACAGTTTTCATGCGGCCATGATAAGTACATTTATCTGCCTTGCCAATGCACTAGATATTAAATTAATTTGTATAAGATGACTTAGGTATTTATCTATTACGTAATATTTAAAAAAAAAACATTCAGTATTAAAATAATTTTTATTAAGTTTCTTGAAAATATTTTAGTTTCATTTTGCAAAAATTTAGACTCATATCAGTGTTTATAATTTAGTTTAAAACAAAAAAATTTTATATTTCTTGAAACAAAATGAAGGTTTTCTTTATTTATTAATATTTACTTTTAATTTTTTAAAATATTAAATTCGTTTTGTCATATTGGAGTACAAAAAATATGTGGTCAATTTAAACATGGATTTATTTTACATATCTTTTGTACTATACATATTTACACACACACATACTCTCTCATCTAGTTGGCCTTCTTCAGTAACAAAACATACACAATTATGGAAATCACACTTTACGTAAAATATTGCTTTTTATGTTTTTCATAGTCATTTTCGCCGCATTCAATAATAAGTTTATCGAAAACAATTTTAACCATGTTTGTCTGGCGAACATGTTATTACCTCGCAGGGTAGGTCTCGGCAAGTTGTGATTCTCTTTGCAAAGGGGGTGATTTCGGCATCTTCATCAGGGATACCCTGATGTTTCACCATCACACTCTTCGGTAAATCGCAGCACAGTTCCACTATCTTTTCGACATACGGTGTATTCCCTACTATGAAAGTCCTTTTTAATATTGATGGTTTCGCCCTTATTCAATTCTAACAGATTGTCTATTGCACAAGGTAATCTAACATCTGGTCGCATGTTGCAGATGGCACAAGTATGACCATCGCATTTGATGTAGTCCATAAAGTATACTGTAGGTTGCCCCACTGTATTCATAATACTATGGTTGTATGCTAGTGCAAAAGCATAGTAGAGATGTGCATTACGGACACCATCGCAGGCCTCGATGTTTTACACTGTGTTCTTGTAGCGCGGATCGTCCAGCCAATACTCTACTCTTCTGAACCCAGGAACTGCGTCGGGGTTGCACTTCACAGTGTCTGGTCTGAAGGAGCTGTCGTACAACAGGTCACATCTATCAGGTTGTGCCATGAGATATGTTGGTTGACTGGCAGCAGGTCCGGCAGCATTATAAGTCCCTGGGGTGTAAGTCTCGATGTTTGACTTCAGGATGGCGGTAACCAGCTGCACGAAGACGGATGTCACGTTGTGTGTGTTGCTATTCATGATTCATACTGTTATTGCTTATGGACGCGATGGGGCTGCTGCTGAACAGCGACGTGTCTTACATCAACCTCGGCAATGTGGTGTGTCTGGTACGGTTGTGCAATCCTTGAAACACTCCTTGCAGGGTAGACAGTCGCTGATATCTTCGTCCTGTTGTAGATAGGTAGGCAGATGCTTGAAAATGGACATACTTTCGTGATGTGCAAATACCAAAAGGAACTCTTATGGTAAGAAGGCGAGTTCTTGGTACTTGTCGAGTACTGCGAGCGAACGATGTCTTCCGTATGCTACAATAGCAGACACTATTTTCTGTCCAGTGGGACAGCACACAAACATCTGAGCAGTTTTAGCGATAAAAATCTAATTTAAACATGTGGAGAACTACAGTAGGCGACGATGATGGGCAGCAACATGATAAAGACTGGGCTCAAGAAGCTACTTATACTCTGGTATACGCAGTAAGAGAAGCTAGAACAGTTGTTACAGGCCTGACAATGATGGAGGCGGAGAGGAGGAAGTGCAATGACAGTCCAAGGTCATGTGATGCAGGAAGAGAAGCTGGGACAGGTTCTGACACATGTGCCAAGGAAGAAGGGGGGATAGAGGGGAGAGGGGAAGGTACTGTATAAAACTGCATGGTTATACAAAACTATAGTCAGTTCCTTGCTGGATGTTGAAGAAGTCGGGTGCTGTCCGTCATATCTGGATGTTGTGCAAGTAAGTATAATAATGATTTATTGAATTTACCGGAAATCGTTCGGGTATAGATTCAGTGATATAGGATCATGTTATAATTGATTGAATCGTGGGTACTGTAATATTACAAATTTACTAAAAAAGATTGTTTGAATTGATCGATAATCGATTAGGCACGGGGCACAAGAAATTGAATAAATACTATCGATTAATTTTACATTTTTAGTTATTAAGAATATAAGGGTTATGTATACATGTATACTGCATAGCATGTGAACCTTACATATAGTACACCACTAGAATAAAATATTCGATAACACGAATACGGCGACGACGGCAGTGCCCCTAGCAGACAACTCGGGAACAAAAACATGGTAGCATTAGCAATATCTACAAGTTCGAGCCGAAGATTGCCGAGGGTGCCCAAGCATGACCGAGCATACCCGATGTAATTTTTTAATTAAGTAGTTTTTATATAAAGTGTTTTTAAATATATTTTTATACTTGATTTTATGTAAATTAGATGTTCATAATTGATTTTATATAAAATAGATTTTTTATAATTGAATTTATATAAAACTATATTTATAAAATTTTATTTATTAAAAAGTGAAGGGTTAGGATGGAATGTGAAATCAAATTTTTTTCGGAAGACTCGGAAGAAACCTCCAAGATGGCGATGGGAAACAAGATGATGGCAGGGTGTCGGGTTACAGGCGTCAATATTGCTGCACACCTGAGTGGCATGTACTCGATGACATAAATATCACTGAATTCTAGACGTACTCAAATGTATTAAGTTTGGTTTGTTATATTGAATATCAACACTGAAGACAGTGACACTTTAACAGAGAAAACCGTTAGCTTGTTTTAACACTAGAGACATTATTCTAAGATCTGTTCACTGGCATAAAAAATAAAGAGGCATGCTCACTATTCAGTGCATCAGCTGCTGTCCGAGAGGAAGGAGAGAGTGCCGGCCTTCCTACCATAAAACCATTTCACTATGCAGTTAGATATATATGAACTTTCTCCAATGCAAACTGATAGTTGTGCTGCAAATGTAGCGATCTTGTAGTTTATGATCGCATAAGGTGAAATGAATAAGTGTAATAAAATATTGCCTCTACAGAAATGTAATGTATTCAGGATATGAACATATAGTGTCTTCATTTAAAAAATATTGCTCACTGAGCGACAAATGTTCGCACAAATTCAGTAACTTCACTCCTGCAGAATGGGCACATGCTGTTCGTATTTTTAAGTGCATTTATGCACTGTTCACAAGCCCCCCCAAGTGTCCACTCGGAATCATCACATGAGTGACACTACCTCCGAAACAAACTTTGCATTCTCGAACGACAACCGTCCTATCTGTATCGTTCTGAACATCTTCACTAGGTCCTGGTTCTCGTTCACTTTGGTTCTGATCGTCATTTGAATTTCTGCCTCTCCTGGAATTCAGGCTGAGGCTGGGGATCATCAACCCTGTCTTACACTTCCTCGACTGGGTGTTCATTTACAGAGTGGCCCGTGACCTGCATTAGCCCGTCAACCATATGTGAAAGGTAGCGTAGAAAAGTAGCTACAGTGTACACACCTGTCACTAACATTCGTGTAGCTTTCCTGGTGGCTACAGTGTTTTTGTTTACCCTCGACCGTTATCTAACATGACGTCCATCTAAGACAGACATCTCAGCAACATATCTGTTAGACAAACTGATCAGCATTGAGATGAACTGCCAGATGTTGGTGTGTACACCCAAGGAGCTCAGTAGCCTGGAATGGAAAGCTTCCAGGAAATTATTTGTACGGCGTGCCTGGTTAAACATGCTGAAATTAGCCGCACAAATACGTCTCATCCAAAATCTCTCCACATATTCCAGCAAAGCATTTAAACCCATCGCATTGCTTTCCTGCACAAATATTCTTATTGTTTGTATGCCATCTTCGATGCTTACCTGGGGAACAATATCATCGTAGGGTTGTCCTTGTTCTGCGGGTAGATGTGGGAGAGCCATTATCATTTTAATACCCATCTTGATGTCAGGATTTTGCCTACATTCACCTACCAAGCCTAGACAAATGACTTGTCTCCATACAGCCTATAGAAAAAAACACATATATTTTAAACATAATCATTGAAAAGCTATTGAGACATAAACATTTAGTAGAAACACATTTTTGAAACGATTTTTACTGGGCGTAAAATATTTTCATAATTCATTGAACTATCTATACCTGGCGACTTATGATCCTTAACATAATATAATTACACATGAGAGCTGTTTGATCTGGGGAAAAATCTTCACAGACTTTTTTATGAAATGAAATTAGCAAATTACACTGAAATTGAATTTTACGAAGTGCAAATCTTTACGATGGTTAAAAATTTTTCTTGTTTTGTCTACGTTCAAAGCAATGGCAAAAATTTAAAATTATTCACACTGGAAGAAACATTTTGTTGGAAGTCGCCCTTGCAAATCACAAAATAATATTTTGGTTACTACACTATTTTAGTGGTGACTGCAAAATTGCAACACGGTCTCACACATCGTCCTTTGAAACCCACTACAAAATTATTAATACATTAAACGTTACATATAGTTGGGATACTATGTTCCTGCTATTTCCAAGAAGGTTATGTATAAGCGATATGCGTTTCACAAAATATCTAACAGTGTATCACCGCACTTTTCCAAAAATTTCAAATTTTCTTACAGTAATTTAAACGTGCAAGCATTCTGGGTGATTCCTGTTTATTAACAGGATAATGCTGTTGGTGCATCAGACGATCGCCTTCTACGAAGACGACAAGGTTTCGTTTCCCGATGGGATAGACTTGGATATTCCATGTGAAAATCGTGCGGGACGATAACGTTCGTCGGTGAGTTTCACCAAAGAATTTTAGTTTTCGTCGCCCGTCAATTCTGACGCTACTGCACACTCACCTTAAAGATACCCTTCATGAACACTGGAAACCTAGCTGGTTCATCCCATACGCGAATCGGTTTACTGTAAGTGGAGCCTCTAACTCCAATAAAAATTGTCCGGACAACCAAAAACAATGTAGACTACAAAACAGTGCATCTCAAGGTGATATTTTTATGAGAAATACTGTTAATTTGTACTCAATTGCAATACATTTTTTTAGGTTGAGTGTACTACTGTATTATTGCGCTATCTGACGGAATCCGCCATGAGAACGAATCATTTGGTAGTTTTAATAGTCTGGCGAAAGTCAACTTATACTTTATGTTTCAATCGTCACATTACCAGCACATAGTAATATATTTTAGGGCCAACACCTGATTCACAATAACTCGTCGCGAAAACAAATTCGTGCAAGGCACACTAACACAAAGGGTGATATACATTTGAGATATGGCTAGTGAAATAAACAAATGCCTTTTTGTCAGTCGGACTGAAATATGAATAACTCGCGTTATTTATCTAGTCAGGTTAGTATTAAAAAATATGGAATGCATGGTTGCGTTTGGTTTGTAGCTTACCGAACGTAGTTATTACTATCTATGTTATTAGACTATATGGCGCCTATCTGCAAGAAACAATTTTACTTAGGACTTAAGAACTCGGAGTGTATTATGAGCATTTACATATAAATCATTCGGAAAAAGTGTTCACTTAACATTTAATCTTTGAAAAATATCACTAGCTATTACTACATTTAAGCAACATAAACAATCATTACCTTACACTTCTGAATAATTGGCAGCGAATTGCCGAATGTAGGGTCTTGTATTTTCCTGTTTAAATACAACTGTATTAAAAAAATCAACCGAAATCAGCACATTTGAGTTTTATGTAGTTCATGTGTGTGTTCATGACGGCTGCATAATATAGCTTAGGCACCCAGTCATTAAGTGAAGTGTCCAGAGAAGTTAGATATTTCCTGTCGTTGGCCATTACGCGCGAAGAGATACAAACTGACATAAAATTAAATTTTGAGGGCTTTTATGAGTTCTCACTTAATCCCGACCCGCCTATGTACCATACATTACCGCATATTCGTATAATCAACGCACGGTAGGTTGCGTGCAGTGTTTCATTTGAAGTATTTAATCTTCATCTGACTTTCAGCGGACCACTATTGTTTTACTGTCCAACATTAACTAAGTACACATCTCTTTGGTAGGTTCATGCCATGTAGCAGCATTTTCTTACTCAAAAATTAAGGTAGACAGAGCCATATCTTGAAATAAACAGTATTAACGCAGTTACCAAACGGAAACTACCCTTATGAAAAAAGCAGCCAAGTAAATGGTATTCTTGAGCTGATAAATTTAGTACGGGCGGTTTCTTCGAATAAATGACGTATGGAAAGTTCTGCACTCAGTTTGTCAGGTAATATTGCGCCCTTACTTGATAGTTGTTTTGTACTTCCCTGTGAGATGTAGTGATTTATGTAAGACAATAAAACAATTGTTTGTTGTACCTTTATAAGTAAATATGCGATGCAGGCGGATAGAGGGAGCGCCAGATTATTACCATGCTGGCAATAAGGTAGGTCGTAGGTATTTATTTTAGCACACATACAACCTCGCAAAAGTCAATAACATTACACGCTGCTAGCAGCTGCTGTTTTCTCAAACATACAGCATATCAATTGTGCTATGCAAAAAAGATTTAACCCACATTTCAATTGATATTTTACAAAATAATATTCACATCTAGAGATACCTGACAAACTTACTATGAATGAAAATATACCACAGATTTTTAAGAAAACCTTAACACATAATCACCTTAAGGGCATTCTCCATACTTCATTGTTATTTGTGTGTAGATTAGAGGGTTGTCTTTTTTTCATAAGGCCGGCCACACACGTAACGGTATACATGACAGGTAAACCTGTACAGGTCACCTGCACAGGCAAACCGGAGCGTGTGTGCCAGTCACTGCAGGCGAAACTGCACAGGCGAAGCGACCTGCGCAGGTGACCTGACAGGAACGGAGATTTGGTATCTTGTACCTGCGCAGTCGTCAGTTATACCGTAGACCTGAGCGTGTGTGTGAGTACGTCCGGTCGCCTGCGCAGTTGTTTTGTTTAGTTGAGGCTTCTTCCGTG
>PNEQ01084071.1:0-15484 GCA_003012365.1 Medauroidea extradentata | reverse complement strand
TTATTATATTTTTCCGACACAAAAATGTCACCAAAATTTCTGCTATTATCATATTACTGGTAATGATTAAACATATATTTACATAAATCCTAAAACATTAATTCCAAATAACTAGGGACCCTGCAATTTCGCTTCATTGTCAGTGATTGGGTATTTTAACTCTCAGAAGCCTAATTTCTACCAGCGAATTACAGACGTGTGGTGGTGCAGGAACCAAATTGTAGTTGGCTCAGTCAAATGATATGCGTCTGTTCACATAGACACTCTAGCAATAAACATGAACCAGAATTGCATATGTGTACGTAAGACACTGAAACAAAGTGAGGCAAAATTATTTTCGCGGAAAAAAGGAGGGTCTACAAATAACTAGGGACAGGAATTTTTAGTGAAAAAATGTTTGCCCCACTTTGTTTCAGTACCGTACGTGCACACCTGCAGTTCAACTTCATGGCTATTGACAAGGGTCTTTTGTGCAGAGTTGTTATTCATTTGACTGTGCCAACCAGTACACGGATAACTGCGACACATCACGTCTGTGATTTGCTGGACACTACCGGACGCTGGGTGTTACGACATCCAATCACTGACCACAAAGCCAAGATGCAGGTGCGCACGTAAGGCACTGATACAAAGTGCTGCAAAAATATTTTCGCGAAATTTCCTGTCTCTACAAATAAATATTCGCTTTTCGTATAAGACGGCCCTGATTGGCTTCCCTCTACCCTTCCTTTTCTTGGTTAGGCTTATGTCAGCATCACTTCAAGTGTCTTCTCCCTCGTTTCCTTCCTTGGCGAGGCAAGAAAAGCGGGCTTGTATTTGAAAATTATGCAGCTGCCTGACCCTGGCGACACTGCCTCGCAACACGGAAAATAGGGTTGCTTCATTGTCTAGAGTCCCTGTGGTGTGACATGTTTCTTGTTCTGAAGTTGGGAAGGAAGGTGGCGCAGAACACCGACAATCCATGATTTTTATCAACCTCGTTCCCAGGCCTTCAGGACCTTGCTTCGTTTTCACAAAAACTATTTACAATATAAATTCTTATGTTACCCTAATACATAGATTTGTAACTTATTCTTATCGGCTATTCAAAATACCGATTACAACCGTAAATAATACGAAGCATCGTTGACACAATAACCTGTATTTGAATACTTTGTGCCCTGTACGTCAGGCCTGACTGATGCTGCATGAAGATGGATTTCGCCAACGATAAACTAACGTTTGCAAATAACACAGGTCGTGGCGCGTGTCAGTCCCTGGGAAGACGCGTGCCAAGCCACAATGTGACCAACAGCTGACGTACTAACTAACATGAAACACTCGTAGAAATATCTCGAAAATTATATAACAGAAAGACACATTTGCCACTTTCAATCAAATATAAACATCATACACACGCAAAAAGAATTCTGTTCATGATTATTGCAAAGCTAAGACAACAATACTGTAAGTTAAGAAAGACACAAACACATTAATAATGAATTATATGAATGTATGGTAATGAGCTATTCTTAAATTAAGTTCAGTTTGCAATTAGGCCTAACTATGTAAAAGTGAAAACTAGCGGGTACTAATGACGTAAGCATGGCGTCCAACAATATTTGACTGCATAACTGAAAATCAAACAAATTACATAAGATAAACACTTTCTGGCAGGAATGAGGGATAAATAGTGTCAGAGTTTATTTCCCTGAGAATTTAATATTACTTAATCTGAATGTTATGAACTTGCATGTGCTATTACGTTACGGCGTGACGCTGCATTTATTTGCGCACCTAAGCCATCGATAAAAATGTTTATTTACACCCTGTCATAAGCTGTCTGCTGGCTTTGTCTCTACACTGGACAGTATAGTCTTCATAAGCAGCCATATAGGGAGCTAGACACACGGTGTATACTGCACCTGTTCTGGCATCTCCGAGGTGAAGAAAGGGAGTGAAGCCCTGTGACATATATGCGTGTCAGCCCAGGGGACAAACTGGCGTCACGGTACACGTCAAATCCTATACTGCAGTAACCATATTAGAACTTGTTTAGTTATTTCATTTTAAAGGAAAAAATACTGATCTAATGTTGATTGTGATACTGTAAAGGTGAAGTTAACATATTTTGATCAGCACTTATCATTTAGGTCTTTTAGCGCTGGTGAAATGTGACATGATGTGAGTATGGAATGAAAGGACAGAGGAAACGAGATATCCCCGAGAAAACCCTTCGACCAGCGGCATCGTCCGGCACGATTCCCACGTGCGATAATTCGGAAGACCGACCCCGCATTGTAAAGGAAGTTTATTTCTAACATTTTATTTTAGTTGCTGTGCCAATCATCTCCAGGAATGTCTACAAAAAGTGCCTGACTCTAGTCCAATTTCTTGTACTCTACTGGAACAATCTGCGTCATTTTTCCTAAACCTTAAATTATACGGACATTAGTCGCAACGCAACCTTGTTGTATGCCTATGACTTTTGTTTAGACATATTTCGGTCCTTCTGTAACAAGTGTTGAAATAAAAGCGGTATTTCATGAGACCATCAATATTCTCCCTACACTCGACTTAACACTTTGAACATTTCACTGTGATAGTAGCTCATAACTTAGATGACATTGTAAAACTTTATTGACTGTTCTTTTTTACAAAATTTTCTAACTGTCGTCAGTGAAACTGAATTCAGAATTGCATATCAAATTTGAGCCACCGTTCCTTATAATCCGAAATCACATCTGTGCTAACAAGCTTAACTTGTAGCCTAAATGATGTTCCATAGATGAAGTAAATATATAGGATATAGCCTATTTCGACATACTCATACAACGAACATTGTCCCTTTTTATTTGGTATCACATTTTTTACTGAAGAATTAGTACGATCGCAAAAATATACACGCCTGCATAAGCCAAGAACGGTACTGGAAAACGAACTTTACTCGTAAAAGCCAAGTCACCCTGCTGAGTATTAAGTTTGTTAATATACCGAATTTGACAAATTTCTGAAAAATGGTCTTCTCAGATACTTATACCGACTGATAAATAAGTTTCAGAAGGCTACCATTTTGAAAATGTAAAGACGACATGAACTAAATTCATAAATGAATCAGTGATGTCATAATTAGAGACGTAACACTATAGGTAAATGTGTATTGCACATGTGTATAGGCTATGTTTACAAAGATTCTGGTCCATGATTTTAATACACCCCAGCAGCGAGAAAATACTGGAGATCTAAAATGCCTGAAATGCGTACAGGCTACATGCGTATCACTTTCTTTGAATGTTATTCCTAAGCAGACATCACTCACTATACTGAGCAGATTTCAAACATTCTGTCTGCCGTAACTCTGCACAGCTCGGCGGGGGCAGGCGGCCATTTAAGGGAGTATTATTTTTGACGCCCGCATCTGTGTCGCCTATGTCACTTCCATTATTCGTTGCCTCCAGGAAAAATAAAACATTAGTCGATGAATTTTCTGAGTAATAAATTTTTCATAATTAATAACTGAAGTGAGAAGTTCAATTGGCACATTTATTCTCACCTTAGAGTAGCACTTCCTGTTCTTATAAATGTTTTTATCTATATTTTAATTAAGAGCGCAACACTTGTAACTCTCATATTCGGACAAGCCTAGTACTCGTATTGAGAATGATAATAACATCATCAGTTTTATGGTGTGTGTGTGTGTTTGTGTGAGTTGTGTGGTTGTTGTTCCAAGATCTGTGTGTGTGTGTATGGAGTGTTAGATGGGATGTGCGAGTACAAAGAGGCCGACCCTTCTTTAACCGCAAGCTCGCCAGACCAAGATGGCGGACCTTAGACACACACACAGCTGTGTTTGTATTTTGTAAAATCATCCCTTTAACATTATTCAATTTGGTAGAGGCGTTATTATAATTGTTCGAAAAGTGATAACTGTGCATTTTAATCAACAATTAATTAGGAAACAGAAGTTTGACATAAACATAAAAGTTCGCCTTTGTGTGACACTCTTAGGCAACGCAAAGAAAAAAATATTTAGTTTGAAACAACAAAATGTTTGAATACGTTCAACCAAATGTATGGTTTGCCACAAACAAAGTTTTTGTTTGAATATATTTGTTGTTTTAACAAAATTACGAGGTTGATGACACCGTAGAGATATTGTTAATTCAAACACACTTCGTATATTTGAGCAAACGTTAAAATTACGAGGTTTAAATAGTTTTGTTTCTTCTGATCATGAAAATAAAATTACTTGCACAACAATTTTCATACAGATGTGGTAATATTGAAATAAAAAGAAATTTACATTTATGCATGCGGGTTTGAGACAGTAACCTTCTGATTGTGGACTACGCTCTTTACCACTAAACCATTTCGAACATACACGAAAGGTGTAGTTATGTACACACATGCACACACTATGCGTGTAATTTTCAAAAAACTCGTGATTCTAATAATCTGGTTCGTTCTAGCTGTTTTCTTCTCCGCAGTCTTTATAAAATTGTACCCAGAATATGTGGAAAAATATAGCCTAGTTAGCACGAAATGGAAACTGGAATTAGTCATGTGTATACTCGGAAAAATGATTTAATCGTTACCTTTATCTTCAGACATTTGACCTAACGTAACTGTAACTATAGGCTAAAGCAGTGGTGGGTCTAGTTGGGGGGGGGGGGCGGCAGTGGGGGCAGGCTACCCCGGGTGCCTGGTGTTGCCGAAAATTTTTACTTGAGAACGAAATGTAAAAGAGTGTAAAAAAAGGTACAATATCTACAAATATTAAGACTTTTACATGTTATGTATTTTTTGTATTCTTGTTAACCTTGAGCATCATATAATGTTATAAACACAGTATTTACAATTATAATGCATACTTAAAACACTGCTAATGGTAGCTCGTAAGTACAGGTTGCATGTATTTCTACTAACATTTTATGATATTATTTACACTAGCACAAAACAACGTATGCGAGGTACTTTAATTACTGTTGGGTTGATCGGACTGATGGAAAAGGCAAGCCTAGATCCGCCCCTGGACTACAACAGGAGACAAAAATTATACTCTACAAATTTATTACGTACCTACACTACTTCGTTAACCTTCGTTTAAGCCGTAAATGCAAACACGTGCGTACTAAATATCCGCCATTACAAGGACGACTTGGACGGACACGTTTTGTCGCTTCCAACCAAATTGTTTTATTGTTTGAATACGTGTCATGGTTAAGTTTACCGTACATTTATAGTTTGTCATAAATACGGTTGAGTCAAATAAATATGATAACATAAGTAAATAAATAAAATAAAACAAACTAGGTTCGTATTTTTAACAAGAACAAATATTTTGGGTGAAAAAAAATGTACGTAGGCCCAATGTTAAATATATTATCTGACGAAAAATTTAGTAGAGTCAAGAAAATAAATGCGATTAACTTAAGCGGTTTCGCGTAAAAATGTATGGGCGTGACACGCTGCAACGCCGTTCATGCGCCAGTCGAGGACTCCTCTTAATGTTTTACATATTTAAAAAGGTCATTTTAGCTAAAGCTTAGTCATTCTGTCTCTAACAGATGCGGATAGTTTTTTAACAAACGTAATTATGTCGTATAGTGTAGTTAAAAATAAACTATTTATTCGTAGAAACAACCGGTTTTCGCGAAAATATTTGGCAACTACTTATTTCAGTTTCTTACGTGCCATCTGCAGCGCTGCTTCATGGTTATTCGTCAGTGTGTTTTTGCACGGGTATGTCTTTCGTTTGATTGTGACTATACTAATGATATGATTTGCGGGTAAAACCCTCAATACTCGTGACAGTCGTTAACATCCAATCAATGGCAATGAAACAGAGCTCTAGGTGCGAACACGAAGAATTTTATTATATACATACAAAATTCTTTCCGCGAAAATTTCCTGTCTACATTTCCTGCATTTCATGCGTGAAACATCATAATGTATCATTCCCAAAACCTGACTAATTTTAAAACAAAATATACACTTTATACGGAGCATTTATTTTTATCACGTACGAAAATAGAATATAGGCCTACTATAGTTTGTGCTTTTTTTCTGCAAAATTAATGTCGAAGTAATTGTTACGAAATCCTTTGCATATATTATGTTACAATAAATAGAAGTAAAATTTGAGGCCTTACACGGTAATTGTTTCGTCCATCTAGTCACTCATTATAAATCAGACGCAACTAAAGTATTGGAAAGTAGCATAAACACAGTTCCCTTACAACATTGCTTTGAATGCTAGACGATATACAGTATTTTTTTGGTAACCGCAACAATTCCGCCTTTATATTTTAAAGTGATCCTGAAAATATTTACAGGCCTGCGTACACAATTTCAAAGTAGAGCCACGACGAAATATTTTTTGTAATACAATATTCGCGTATGTTTTCTAACATTCTAGAGAACAATCGTTTATTTAGTTTACGATCTCTAGTA
Organism: Medauroidea extradentata; assembly: GCA_003012365.1. NCBI lineage: Eukaryota > Metazoa > Arthropoda > Insecta > Phasmatodea > Phasmatidae > Medauroidea > Medauroidea extradentata. The sequence continues at coordinate 9,052 of PNEQ01084071.1, read as the reverse complement.
TATCTGTACGTGGATATTTTGCCTGTTAGTTCAGGCCGTATCCCAATTTATAATATAGTAAATAGTTATTGTATATGGCTTTGACTGAATGAGGTCAAGAGTACAATACCTGGTAACAGTCGTTACGTAATGCGGATTATATGGAACACACTAAGTCACCAAATGTGTTATTTTAATATATTGCAAATGTTTCCATTTTAAGGCAATTAACACAATAGTTAGGGGGCACGTGATTTTGGCTGAAAAAGTTTGCATCAGTTTATTTCAACACTTTACATACATATATGCAGCTCTACTTCATGGTTCACACTGCACGCAACTTGGGTTTCTGCTCTCAAATCGCAGACATGTGGTGTCAGAGTAACATGGTTTTCATATTTCGATTTAGCGTAGTTAAGTACTGTACTCAAAGATAACTCACTTAAAAATCTTAAAACAGAGCTGCAAATTATCTACGTAAGATATAAACAAATTATGGCAGAAATATTTTTGCCGTTTGCAGGTGGCCTCACTAGTCTTGTTATTTTAAACCATTCAGAAATGATAACGGATGTGACGACTTAAAAAAACTGTGTTATGTATCTGCTTAAACGCCAAGTATTTTATTCTTAGCTGTATTACAATATATCTCTCTGGACGAGACTGATAAGTCCATGCATACTCTTGGGATCGGAGTGAATTCCGACATTTGCCAATTTTATATAGGCCTGATAAAAACTCAATGTTTTGCGAACATGTAACAGTTGTACTAATAATATTTTTTTCTAAATGTCGATTGTATCTTGGATTAGGCTTGGTTATTTCACGGCATTTAATGAAGTTTGCCTCACATGTCCCTCGGTATGAGATCGGCGTGGTGATCTGCGGAAATCCAAATTAATGCTCATTGAAATATCGTATTAAAAGTTATTTCAAAAGAACAAAATCAAGCTGCTTCAGTACCATAATAATATAACTTACAAAAAGTTATTTATTGAAATTCTTCGTATAATAAAAACATAAAGAAATGCGCAACATCATTAGTGCAGGCTTACCGATTTCGGACATTTATATAAAATTTCACTCGGTTTCTTTTAAATCCGGATGGCAAGATTTAATTATTTACATGACGATGGCAAGATTTAATTATTTACATGACAACATGAATTGATAAAATGTAAAAATCATGGTTTAATTAGTACAGACAGAAAGTTTTCGCGAAAATAAAAATGTGCAACAACTTGTACGCGTACGCGTTATAGCTCTGCTTTACTGTCAAGTGATCCAATGTTTTCAATTCTCACGCGTATTGGGGCTCTACTCGCAAATCACAGACAAGTAAAGTCACAGTATTGTTATTTGGATTGGTTCAAACCAGGGACGTAGGTACAGGGAGGTACAGGGATACAAAGTACCACCCAAAATTTGATAGTGGGTTACAAAATATAATTTGTATTCCAGTACATGTTAGTGTATATACGTAAAATTTAACAAATATAATAAACAAATACAATATAGCAAGAGGTATGTTTAATCAAATTTTATTTTTATTCTGACTAACTTATACAAATAAACTACTATTAACTTAACGGTATAAACGTTTGGGTAAAAGATTCTCAAAGCCTACTGAAACTGTTAGCGGTTTTGGTAACACCCCTACTGACACACCCCGTGCATACAGTTTTTTTTTAAATTGTAATATTTAAGTTATCTGTCTACAATATTGGCTAGTGTTAGACAACCTCCCCTCTCCCCTTTTCCTGGATTCCTCTTCTCTCTGGCCGCTCTGCTATTTTTATCTTCGCAGAGATACTAAAATACGCTTTCAATTTTAGTGAACGACTTGTCTATATCGTACTGTTTGACAGTTAGGATGTTTTGTAGTTCTTTGTGTTGTAGAGGGCGAAATCGGGTACATTTTATACCAGCATCCCGGCCGCGGCTTCGCTCGCTATTCTTTTAAAAATTATCAACCCTACATAGCTTTTTCTCATTAAAATATTGATTTCCAATTTTCTTCTATTATTGTTCTTATTAATATTTGTGGGATTATTGTAAAACACTAGAACCTTAACATTTTTTCCAGGTGTCTTTATTATATGTAAGAGTTCCAGGTGCTAGATTTTTGCAATTGTGCCTAAAGATAATTATTTGTATAAAATTGTCTGTTGTTAATAGTAGGTGTAATAAAAAAATGTGCATTTTTTGACAGTTAAATAAAATGGATCAATTGTGTCATTCATTAAAAATCGTCAATTTGCCGCACATGCGTTTACCTTTTTATTTGGAATTTAATTTAGTTTTTGGTGAAGCATTTCCTTATATTTAAAAAAAATATTTGTGAAAATAAAAACAAACACTAAAACTTTTTGCTATAAAATGTTTTTAATTTGTTCACACAAAGGACTTTATTTTCTGTTAATAAATATGACATATACTTTCCACAGCTCCATAAAATTTGAATTTTGCAAATATAGCCTATAGCTAACGAAGTCCTCATTTAAATGTGCAGCATAGGTAGCCTACTCTTAATAATAATGTCCACATGTTTTGAACAAATAAAATTGTTTTGACTTTTATAACTTGGAGTAATTTATGTCTGTCTAATTTAATTACAAATGTACATTTTACAATGATGTAAGTAACTGTTCAATTGTTTCTGTGTTACAGTATATTCTAGCAGCAATCGCTAAAGTTTAACAAATCATTATATATTATAACCACTTATTATTATATTTTTGTTTTGTTTTAAAGGCGAATATTAAATAAATGTGCTGACTCTAAGGTGGTAAAATGTACGTACTTACTATATGATAATTTTATATTATCTTGCATGGTATGGTTAAAATCCTTCACAGCTCATGAAGAGTCGATTATAACTTCTTATTTCGTTTTTTTATATAAGAAACGGATGAGTGACATACTCGGAAACTGAGTCGAATGTTAGCAATTAGCAGGAACCACAAGTTGAGTTTTCACTACTAATCATGAATTGATTTAACCATTTATTCGTAAAGATAAACAAACAGCACAATGGCACATTTTCAGGTGTAAACAATTTTTTTTAATCGAGTTGTTCCTATCGAAAAATCTTTTACCCATACGTTCAGCAGGCGAAACATACCAATTTAAAATTGATTGATTTGAAAAAAAAATTTAGCAGTAGGCAACAATATTTCGTACTATACCGTATTTCAGCCCTTATAACGCAAGATACGTTTCTTTTCTAAAACCTTTATTTAAATTTTTGAAATTAGTCATATTTCTCTTCAGTTCTCACTTGATCTGTTTTGCACACATTACTTGCGGTTTAATACTACCGTACACACAAAAAACATTTCGTGAATCATCACATGAAGCTCGAAGAATGCACCTCTGTGAAATTTAAACTTAACTGTATAACAGTTTTCCATAAATCACGCGATGATCATAGTTCGAAGTTAAAGTTTTAGGTAAAGTGAGTGAACTGGCTGGTGTCGACAGCGAAGTCATTAGAGACAGTGTTACGCGTGTTTCAATGATAGGAACAGGGAGATGAGTCGGCCATTACCCTAGTTTAAGAACCATTCTAGCATTCACTTGGATATCGTTCGGGGAAGCCATGGAAAACCGAACTTGGGATGGCCGCAGCTGAGGATTGAACCCGGGTCCTCCATAATGCGAGCCCACGTGTCACCTCGCTCCGTAAATAGTTTTAGGAACTGTTGTGATAGTGAAGCGAGAGCATTATATTCCAGTTATAGTTAATATTATCCCCCTTCATATTTTTTACGACCGCTACGTTTTCAGTAAAAGCAACTCACTTTTCTCAAAAAGAGTTTTAATCTCTGATATAAATTTAAATACTAATTTTTTTAAATGGTATGTAGAGCAGCTCGAAGGGAGATTTCGGAAAGGCGATGTGTGATGCAATGCCACAGGCCTGGCAAGCGTACACACATACACTGTCACTCAACTGCAGGTAGTCCTGATGGGCTATGGGTCACGCAGAGGGTGGGGGAGGAAGAGGGCTCCTGGAGAAGGGGCGAAGGAGAGCCATTATGAAGGGACAGTTGTACACTCTCGCCAAGAACGCAGTTGCCTGGCCTTACACCGACTTCCTGGCGAGTAATATCGCCAAAGGTCATGACAGACTCCTCTCCCAGTACCCGTCATTGTACCATATTGTATCACCGCCTCTAATGACCTTGCTGTCGACGAGACGTCAGCCCCCTTAACCTTACGTAGGCTTACACAGAAGTATTCGTAAACCTGTTACAACAACTTAGGCCATAAGACCCTATATGTTTTCGTCATTTTTTTTAAGTCGTGTCAGGTATCACGTGGAAGGTGTCAGTCTAATTAAGATTCATCCTGTTTGTGCATGTGTGTGTATATAAACTGCAACCATTCAGTACTGGTAAATGAAGAAGCGAAGTGTGGCAGTAAAGGGAGAGTGTGAGTCATACAACCTGTCTAACAAAAGAGAAGGGATATAGATGGACTGGCAGGAAGGACAGAAAAGAGCAGCTTTCCTTGGTCGTCCTCACTACCGAAACAACCCATCTTCCTAGTCACCCGTCGCTTTATTGTTGTGCTAGCAGAGGAGGAAGGGTTTCTCAGAACTGGGGATGACACAAAGATGAGGTTCTAGAAACTGTCTGTCGTACTTCTTCCTGCCTAACACTGACGCATAAAATCGACATTCTTCAACTTGCTGCTTGCTCTTACTCTCTTTCTATTTCATTACAAAAACTCTTAAGAGTAGTGTGTACCGGTTTCAAATTTCTGAGTTCGACGCGAGCGAACAGCGGAACGATAACAGCATAGCACAACTCTCGACGATAGGCACATTGTCTCTATTCGCAGCGCGCTAAACTGGCGTGCAATCATACTGAGTTTTAAAAACGTGGCATCTGTAGTTTCCAGTGGGTGTTCTTTTCATAGATAACAACAACAAGAGTAAGTTCTGCGGTTTCGCGTAAAAATGTTTTCGCTTGACACGCCACAACACCGTCCTACTGCTAAGTACACAGTCATCTTAAGCCTAGTTCTCACGGGCATATGTCTTGGACACGAAAGTAAACATTAAATGTGCACAAGAAAGAGAACACTAGCTAGTGTTCTATTTAGTATCTTACTAAATCAAGTGTTTAGTTCACACGATCAACTTTCTTGTACAAGAAGGTGCATACAATTAAAATGTTGAATGCAGATTGCAGAGCTGTATTTGGGTAATTTGAGGTTATTTGACTGGATTTGTTTGTATGGACATACTACATTGCGAAATAAATGACTGTCAAAACTAAAAATAAGACAAGAAATTTAAAAGCAGAGTATGCTTCAGTCATCAGGATGCATACACAACATGAAATTCCAAAACTGGAATATGGTCAGATAAAACATGGAACAAACAGAAAATAAAAGAAATAACAAAAATATAAAAAACCTAAGTTGACATGCGACACAACGATGAGACGAAACAAAAACACAAACAGAATTACAGCAAACGACACAACGATGAGATTAAACAAAACACAAAGTTGTCGGCCACAAACAGAAAAAACAACAAACAACACAAACGATGAGACGAAATAAAACACAGTAATTTTCCAAACAGTCAGTATGAACGACGTTTCGGGAACTGGAATCTGTTCCCGTCATCAGGTCGACACACAGGGTTCAAGAACACGAGTGCGACTGATGAGCTTATCTTGAGGTTATTTGTGCAATGTTTATTGTGTATGCAGAATATATGTAAAAATGGAAATAATGTCGGTAGTAGACTGGTACACATGACATTATGCACGATCCAATAATATTCCTTCAATAGCTGCTTTTTGTCCAGCTAGAAACTATTTCAAAATACTTCGTCTCTGCAAGATATTTCATTCAAAAGTAGTTACACATGCATAAAGAAACTGTTTATTTACATTTGACTTGCACAAGAAAGAAAACTAAAAATAGAACCGTCCCTATCCCGCACTAGTTAGTATGCAAGTCCTTGTGTGCTAGCCACTAGTATGCTCGGTAGTCGTTTAAACGATACAAGTTTGCTGCAAATCGAGGTGAACAAGATAGATATATCTTGTATAAGATATATGGCCGTGTGTACTAGACTTGCAACTGTAAACAATAATATATATTTCAGCAATGTCTTCTAGCGAAACGAAAAAGAGAAACGTGATACACAGTGAAGGACGCGAAATCATAAGTACGGTTATTGACAAGTGTGACAATGAAGTTAAAGAAGGTAGCATAACATTTTCTTTGAGTCAAGAAACATGTCGTGCCGCTGTCTACATACATGCAAGCCCAGCAACTGCGAAAAGAATAGCAAGGTTAACAACGTACGAAATGCGAAAAATTCTAACAGTTCATTACCAACACCTTGTATACAGTGCTAGGCGGAAATACGTTACCACGATTGTGGATGATTTCGATAGATGTGTTATCGGAAATACAATACATGACATTTATGTTCACGGCTTCCATAAATCTCTACTTCGCGTTGCTAGGAAACAAAATCGTGTTCGCCGAGTCGAGTAAATGTTTTCGCCTTGCGCAGTAGCGCAAACACCCGTGCCTCCCTGACTGTCGTGACGTCACTGTGCCTCTTCCCGACCGAATTCCTGTCAGGGCTCCTCCCAACTGTCACACACATTACTCACGCGATCACTGTGTCTTCCTCCGTCGTAGCTGGCGTGGTACATAATTTAATGCTAACAGCAACAATCTATAACTGTAGGTTTCTTGAAGCCAATTTGCGAAAACTAAACAACAGCAATCATAGACAATTTTAGCTAACGTTTTAAACAAAATTGTTTTCAGTGTTTACGAACTTCTGAGGTACAGACTCTGACTCCGGAACCACGCGCATTTAGCTGCGGCGCAAGAGATGACGCGTAACGAATTAGCAATTCTGGATAAATATTTTCTCATGAAGTTGACATGTACCATTATCTAGGATAATCGTTGAGTATTTTATCCATATTGGCTTCGAAAAAAAGCGTAGAAATAAATTTATGTATACAGCGTTTATTTATCTACCTCGCACTCTTAATTATTGTGACTATGAACTACTGTTGGGTCGCTATAATAGCTTTACTTCTGGCGAGAAGGGATGGAAGGAATTTGCTTGAACGTCTCTCGGGCGGGATTGTTTCGCTGGCCCAGACTGTACTGGCCCCGGGCTGCCTTCCCCTCTTATCTCTCGCACACGTGCAGTGCAGACCACCCCAGTAGAAGCTACGTGTTCAGAGGAGGCTGATGTGTCAGCATAGTGGCCTGTTTTGTATACGTCTCGACATTACGATGACATTACTGATAGTGTTGTGCCTGTTCATTTATACACCAGTTGTGCTCGAGAGGATAATCCACCACGGTACTTCAATCAGCAGGTAAAAAAAGATGTACTATTTGTTCTCTCGTAGTTTGACTTGTTTAGAGTTTAAGAGAAGTCCTTCGCGGTGTCAAATTTCCACATTTGACGCGTGGGAACAGCGTAGCGATAAGAGCCAGTGTCCCGCACTTGACGAGAAGCATATCGCCTCTCTATTCGCAGCGCGCCAAACTGGCGTGCAAGGTTTCCGTTGTAGTCTTTTTACTGTAGGACTTTAAGGCACCCGTCTGCTTGCCTTGTAACCAGCGTTGCAGCGTGCTAGCAAAACGCTTTTATCTATGAAACTACTGAACCTATTTCTAATGTGTGCATTTACGAAAAGAACAAACACTTCAAACGATCTCGGAATAGTAGTTGCAAAACATCACGTTAACGGGCCTTGGTCCCTTAGAGTTTTGGGAAAATCCGCGTGACGGCGCCACAGATACCATCCTCTAGTCCATATCTCTGTCTCCCTCCCGTGTTTCCGCTCTCGCTCAGTTATGAGAGGTATTCCATACGGCGCGGCATAGCGCGATAAGATCTCCAGCAGTGCACTACTCCGTCCTAACGACCTAGTGCGTCTGGTGACTGCTGCAGTGTTGCCAACCCTAAGAAGACATTAGCGCGTTCTTGGAAGGCAGGGGTTATTCGCTTCCTTTCCTCAGCTAGCCCGGGATCAAGCCCAACGCTTGGCCGGGATAGCGATGGCTTTACTTTGCGGAACTCTTTCACGTAGCCGGCTAGCGATTGACATTCATACTTGCATGGGATCTAACAAGATCATTTACTTAATGTTCATTTGAACCTTCAGTAACGAAAAGCTTATTAAAAGTTAGAAAGTGATACCTGGAATCGTACCTCTTGTAAGCCAATCATAGTCCGGCGAAATATCTCCCCTGGTTGTGCTATCTTTGCTTCCCGTTTTTTCCCTTTTCTTTATTTCTACCATGTGTTTTTCTTTTATAATACAGTTAAATTTTACTGAAATAGTCAGCGAATAAACTGATGGAGAGTGTTTGTGATTAAGGTTTTATGTAATTCCATTCGAAAGATTAATTAATAGGTCTAGGGCCTGCTTGAAGTACAAAATGTTCATATAGTTTTGCATAACTTGGAAGTTTTGCCAAATACATTAAGAATATGTACAGAAACACGAACGTATCTCAATCAAAAATACAAACAATGTAAAGATGCTCACATAGTCAATAAATTATAAATGCAAATTTAATTTCAAATAGTTCATTTATAGCGAACTTCGTATTGTAGGATTAGGCGTACAAGTCACAGGATGCTCTCAGTTTTGTCTAGCATACGTTTCAATGAACTGCTCATGAAAATAAAATATTAAAGCATTCTAAATAATGGGATATTTGAATTATGTTCTTCCTAAATGTAATGTGACGCCGTTAGTAAGAGTTTTGCTCAGTTAAAACAAATAATGAGATAGGCATTCAGTGATTCAATAATAAAAAATGTTACTGGTCAATAAGCGCTTTAAAAAACAGATTGGGAAGTGTTTAGTTACTGAAATGCATATAAATCAAACACTTCAACAATATATTTCTATAACCTGAACACCAGTTTATGCAAATTCCGTATTTTAAGTAGAATAAATTTCGGCGATTATTTACATTGGCGCAAGCCACTTCACATTTTATTTGCTGAAATGTTGGCACATTAGATAGGTAATTGCTATATTACGATAGTTAA
>PNEQ01084070.1:0-13632 GCA_003012365.1 Medauroidea extradentata | reverse complement strand
TACGCTTCGTTATTTTCTGCTACAGGAACCACTGTACGAGATACAGAAAAGAAGAGACGCTGTTAAAAAATTCCTTGGATTTACGGATAATTTTACGGAAATCTCCGTTTAATTAACGGAAACATTATTTTGCTATACATAATTTGGATTCATTAAATGCACAACTGCGAGAAGAAACTAGTAAAATAACTGTAAGCATTATTGTGCCTGCATCCTATAGAGAATTTCAATAAATATGCGAGTTTCCATAAGTGGAGCTAGTTACCTTCCTTAAATTAACGGACACTTTCGGGGAACTTTTTATCAGCACTTCTCCGTAAAACAACGAAAATTATTTTTAACAGTGCCGCCAAGTGTTTGTGAGAGTTTTTAGCAATTGTTGTTTAGAACTCCTTAGTAATATAGCATGCTAAACATTTCCACTGGCATTCGGTACCCCTTGAAATACTCTCATGTACACCGTTAAAACTTTTAGAAATTTTGCGGAAATGTATCATTTATAAACGAAAATAGTGTCCCTAAAAGTAAAATACGGAAATGTTTATAGTAAATATGCACTACCGAATAATACGTAATATGTCCATAATTCTGTGGTCACTTGCACGGAAAAAATCGTAAATTCATAGTTTAGAGAGCTGTAAACATCGTGGCTATATTTTAATAAAATAACCTGTAAATCTGCAAATCTGTAGAAATGCAATTGTAGCACTATGGACATGTAGTAAGTATGGCTCAGTTCCGTGTGATAAAACTGCTTTACGGAAACTTTTGTTGGATTAGGAAATAAGTTACCGTAAATTCACGGAGGTACCCGCAGAAATTTTTACCGGAAATTCCGTAAATCGACGACAAAAAAATTTTCACAGTGTAGCTAATGTTTGTACTCCGGGGACTTGATGATACATAATGGTTGTAAAAGCGGCTATGTACACTCTCGACAAAAGGATATGATCTATCAATGGTACGAGAATATGCTTTCTTGCAGCAGGTTGGAGAGATTTTGCTCAACTATTCATAGCGAAGCCTTCAGAACTCGAGGTAATAAAATGAGGTGAATACAGAGCGGCAGTTGAATGAAGAATGCGAGCAATGTAACACCAGCTACATTTTAACTTGTGAATAACGGGGATGACATCTCCAGGAATCGAACCCAGATAGGTAAATAAGGAGAGTGGTCTGACTATACCACAGCTTAAGCGTAACTTTTGAAATTTCCCCTTGCACTCATTTAATTGTATTTACTTGAGCACGTTAGGTTTCATCAACAGCGAGGTCATAAGAGACGTAGACACATGTCACAACGGCAAGAATACTAAGAGGCCTTTGTTAAGGGTGTTCAAGTGCGATAAAATTATACGTTTTTTAAATGAAATATCGTTAGTTTTGTAGACGATACTAATGAGTGTAGTTTCCTCTTACAAAACAATTTTAGCTCGCATAGTTTTCTCGTAACGGTGCGTCAAATTCAAAATTCACATGTTACGCTTCCATGCAAACATTGAAAACCAATCAATCTACTTAAATTAAATAAATCTCTGTGCATTTACATCCCATGAGTTATGCAATAAAACATTAAAATATACCACAATGTCATATTTTGAATTTAAAAAAATCACAGAACTACGATGACAATTTACAAAATTAAAATTTTGTTACGTGTAAAAATAGTTCGCGGGATGTGTCTTAACGTTTTATTACGTAGCCCCTGGAATGCTATTTTATTATAAATTATTTCCCTTACTTAAGTGAACTTGTTTTCACTATTTGCATGGCAGCAGAAGATTATCACTTTGACGCACCTTTATGAGAGAACTATGCAAGATAAAATTGTTTCGTAAGAGGAAACTATACTCACAAGTATTGTCTAAAAAATAAGACATTTTCATATAAATATAAAATTATGATTTTATCGCACTTGAACACCCTTAAGGTACTCTCGTGGAATTTGCGTGGTAACGTCGAAAACGAAAGTCGAGATTTCTGGAGCAGAATACCGAACTCGTGTGCACCCAAATGCAAATCCACCTCGCTCGGTCTGACCTGACAGAGAATTCTACTTCCAATTTTTCATGTCCTGGTGAGCCACTTACTTATTCAGTATCTAGTGTGATAATAGTTAACTGATAACTGTTAAAAGCACAATATTCTTGTCTCGACGACCTACTATATTCCATCTACCTGTGCCCTCAGTTCATATAACTCGAACCAAAGAAACCACTTAAGGTTTTCAGATATGACTGATAGTACTGTCCTTGAGTTAAAAATTTATGTCCTTTGGTTAAGCAATTTCTGTGCCCTCGGTTGAAACCAATGAAAGCACTTAAGGTTTTGAAATATGACGGATAGTACCGTCCTTGTGTTAAAAATTTATGTCCTGTGGTTAAGCAATTTCGATAATATAGTAATATTTAAGATCCTGCAGCACCACATGAACCGTCAGTAGTCGAAGCATCGTTCTGAAAACTTAGGAGGAAGAACTGTCTACTTTCAACACTAAGGTAAAACCATTTTTTTAAATTTAAGTATAAGGGAGTGTATTATAATTGCATTATAATAGTTGTAAAATATTTCAAATTTTATTATTAGTCGTACGAACATTTCCTTGCTTTGTTCCTAGGTTTGAAACCAGTCCTTGGTATTTCCCAGTTTTTTTTAAATAGGTATTTTCTACATTGACGTTTGCGTATTCCATAGTTGTTGAGATGTTTCCTCGGGCACTTCCGTTAACATTCCGCCACTATTCCAATCATATCCTAACTCAGTTGAACTAATATATATATTTATATATATATTGGTCAGATTTAATAACTCGCCCCTTTTCCCACCGCTTGGTATACCGAAATTGTGTTAAGGGCAAAGTAGACAGCAGTTTTCGTCATGGTGTGTTTATTTTTATATTGGTACCAGACATTTGTACTTTTTAGACATAATTGTGACTAAAATAAGATTTTCTGATATCGTTTTTCCTATCATAGTTTCTGCATGATGACATGTCAATGTCAAAAGTTGTGTGCCACGGTTATAATTGAGACTATGACAATAAAACCAACTAACTGAACAAAACTATTAACACTGAATATCGACGTTGTACGGTAAAAGGTCTCAAATATATATATATATATATAAAAAAAAAATACATTGTAATTAAAATATGCTAAAATTCGAGACAAAAAATTTAAAAATTCAATAAACACTTTATTTTGTGGTTTAGTGTAGGAGTCTTTGTAGCCTACAACAACGTTATTCAATGTGATTTATTTATTATGTTTGTTAGATCAGTTGGGTTTAATATCGTGCTTAATATTGAAACATACAAATTTTGACTCTGACAAACCGTTTTGCAAAAAGAATGATGGATAAAAAAATTCACGAAAGCAAAATTAAGTCATGATTTATGTTTAAGAAAAAGGAAGGAAACATATCTAGTACAGTTATAAAAATATAAACACGATGATGAAAGTTGCTCTCTCGTGTGTCCGTAAGTTTGCCGACTTGCCATGCTGCAGAGCGGAGTGCAGAGTCTCGTTCGTTACAAGATTATTTGAAAACTGCTCGACGCCCGTGAATGATATCTACTGAGGAATAACATTCAAAGAACGTTACACGTGTGTAAATAAATTCATGTTCACCAATAATTTTAAGAGCATAGTTTCTCTGGCTCTCGAAATGGGCGAAAATTAAAGTTTTTGCGGTTTTTTATAGTGAAAATACTGGTGCGGAATCTTTTAAAAGGTATAGGCTGGTGCAATATTGTCCTTAAGAGGGCTATGCACCAGACGTAATTTTGCGCGTTTGAAGCGCGGAGACAGTGAAGCGATAATGTTCAGCTATCCACACTCGACGGTAACAACATCGCTTATATTCGCAATGCACCAAACTCGCGTACAGGGTTTTCCTCTTACTTTTTTTACCATGGGACTTAAGAGTGCATGGCAGATAAATAAAAACTTAAAACATCAATTGAATTCTCCTTTATTTCGAAGTCAATGTGGGTAAACTACAAAATGACAATCCTAGATAATGGTATTTGCCAACTTTACGAGTAAATATTCGTCCAGAATTACTAGTTCGTTACGTATGATCTCTTGCGCCGCAGCAGGTAACTGCACGAGGTTCCGGCGTCAGTGATTGTACCTCAAGTTCGTTACACTGGAAACAATTTAGTTCAAAACGTTGCCTTAGACTATTGTCTAGGATTGCTGTTTTTTCATTTCGAAAATTGAGTTACAGCTGTCTCAAAAATTTTTTTTAGCCATTTCGAGAGGTCCTGAATGTACAAAAATATTTCGTAAAATTTATATCAATTAATGATAGTAGAGGCTAAGCAACATCAAATTACTATAAGTAATATAATAATTTATCAATAAAACGATTAATTTATCACTATATAGCTTATCATTTTAAATAACGCCACATGCGTTTTAGTACTACATACAATTTAGCGACACAATTAATAAATAGCGTATGTAGAGGACAAGGTATCTTACTCCAATAATATATTTCTGACTCGGTGTGTGTAGTCGTCTACATTCCAAAGTAACATAATCATTCCTGTTAAAATACTAGAGCTCTAAATTCCGCCAATATAACGTTGTTAGTTACCTGCACATTAACTTTAATTATCCTTGGGAGTCCCAAGTAAAGATAAATATAATCCATCTGTGAATGCTGCCGTTGCATTTCTGGTATAAATGATCTCACTATTGACAACGTGTTAAAACTTGCCTATAAAAAACACTGAAGTGAACTTCATTCAAATTATCTGCACCAACAGATAAAAGTAGACTCATTTGTTATTCATGTAATATTTATTTATATATTATTAAAAAACGGTTGTTTTGCGAAGAATTTTAAACTGCATGTGACTAAAAATTTTGTGAGATAATACAGTCCAACGTGATCTTACTTTAATCAGTGAACCAATCTCGGAAAAGTACGCCAGATCGTTACCCAAAATATTTGTAAATATCAAATTAACTTACGTGCACGAAAAATTTTCAGTTTTCCTATCGATGATGCAGTGATATAATTTCTATGTGTGACTTAAACACGAAACAAAATGTAAGTAGACGTACTTTAAAACACTGACACAAAGTGTTACTGGTGAATACCGAAGAACAGTCTCAATATGGTGTGGATACCACGTTATACTTATATATCGAGAATAAGTGCGTTACATCCATGTTTTCATCACTGAGTATAGCATTGGGGATTGACTTACCAAGAGGATCGGGGTTAGATTACCGGATGTTTACACTTTGGTAGGTATCGTGCTTCCCAATGCCGTCGATCAATGAATTCACTTGGGAATCTGTAGTTTCCCTCGAACATTCATTTCTGCCCTGCTGCCCCCCAAACCCATGCTGACAAACTTGCCTTTAAGCTGTGGCCAAAATATCTTTACTCATTCCCTAACTACTCAGAAAATATCTTCCAATATATCGAGCTAGTATTCTATATATAAATATAGAATTTGTGCGCTGTACTAGTATGATGTCATGCTCTTAACATAGCATTGCATTATGTTAATTTCAGTGCAGAATGTAATAACAAGAATGATACTACAAACTAGCAATGCTTGAGGTTGACGTATTTCTTATCCATTCCATATTTGATATCCCTACAATAGTGGAACGGTTAATTTTATATTACTTATCTCAAGACTCGAACCTGTCTATATTCTATGTAGCGTCAGCAGTTATGTGAGCGGGAACAAGTATCAGAGTATAATTTATTTCCCTTATAGATGCTGCGCGCTGTGGTTTCCTGCATCATTCTGGCCGTCGTGATGGCAGCACTGCTGTCTGCTGGTGTAGAAGCGCGCATTCCAATTGTTATAAAAGATGGTTCGCCAGTGGGGAAATGAGCCTTATGTAGAAGTGGAGGCGGATCAGAGTTGGTCGTCCTTCTTGCGTCGCAGAGCTGCCAAGTATCTTTCTACAGCACTGCCAAGTGTATTCCTGGAGCAGAGCAAAATGACCAACTACTGTTCCGTCACATATAAGTTTATTTATGCGGAATTGCAATTATTATTCAAGTAAATTGTATATCGTGAATAAATTTTAAATTTTTATAATATCTTACATTAAATACAGTATGAAACATATTACCACCTTTTTGAAGTTTTTGACTGTAACTATTAACTATAATAAATGTTACTTTGTAGGATAAACGAATTTACTTAAAATTGTTCAATTATTACACAGTTTAATAATAATTTCTATGGTCTATAGTCTATACAACCAACCAATCATGTATACATGTTATTGCTCTAAATGTAAATAAATAATTAAAATACTATATTTGCAAAAGTATGTGTTTAGTAAAAGTTCGTTAGTTATTATGTTAAAAATTATTTTTTATTTTGAATTTCTACAGTTTTGCCAAGCAAGGAAACATAGAGCATTTCCGATATCTAGAATCCTATTTATTTTTGTTTTAATCAATTTTAACATATTTTTTTTTAGAATTTCAGAGATCAAAAGTAACAAAAAAATTGCAAACACATTGCGTAGTATGATTCTTTATACCAAATTGAAGATCTACAGTTACAAAATCAGAATTTTCAAATCGAGTAGTGGAAGTGATTTTTGTGTCAAAATTACAAATAAATGACCTAGTTGGACTTACATTTTTAATAATTGCCAATAATTAAATCGTATTTGTAGTTTAGGATGTACACATATTTTTTATTACATTGACTTTGGTGATCTCGTCTTCAACAATTGGTAATACGTATACTAATTTTCCAATAACAATTTTACCTTTGATCTGAGCGTTTTTAGTAGCTTCACGGTTTTTTCCCTTCATAAAAATATGATTAAGTGACATAAAATTAGTTAGGAATAGTAGTAACTTTATAGCAACCCTTTTAGATAACTTTTATGTTTTCTCTGATAAAAAACAGTATTAAATGAAATAGTATCTCAAAACATGGAATATTTATTGCCATAGCTAATTTTAACAGTTATATTTTGTCGTTGGCGTTGATAAATACTTCGTGAAAAATGTGTTATAAATAGAAAAAAATTAAACTATCTTTCCTCTGTATGATTAATGACCTACCAAGTAAAAAAATAAAGTAAAAAGTACATTATATTATAAATTTAGACATTTCTTCATTGAACACTGAAAATAAAATGTTTTTTTACTATAACAATTACAATTTTTAGTTTGAGACATTATAATGATATATTATTAATAGCTTAATTAAATACTTAAAAATATGAAGATATGTTACAATGACAATATAAACTCGGTTATTTGCGTGCACCTACATTGAATTGTTTTCCGAGAGTATTTAGGATAAACAAAACAATTCTTTTAGTCTTAAATTAATTATGTATTTAGGAAACCATTATTAAACTCGTTAATTGATCTTTTCACTTATTTAGGTCGTTTTACGTGTCCTAGAACAGCGAAAGGACTTGGTAGAGGTATACGAGGGAAAAGAGGAAGGTGTCGGTCAGGTCGTGACTAAGGAATCATCCCAGCGTTTTCCTGGAATAATTTCGGAATTCCATGGAAAACGTAAATCAGTTTGACTACAGACGGGGATAGAACCAAGGCCCTTCCGAATGTGAATATTTTTTCTACCTCACTCTAGTGGTAATGCTAGATATTTTTCTCACAAAAATATTTAGAACAAAAATAGAATATTAACGCTAACGACTTTGCGTAAAGAAAAAATGTAGACTCTAAACTTATAAAAAATTCTAACTCTACTGCTTTTTATACAAAAAGTTCTATCTATTTAAACAGTATAGCGAATACTACATCTACACTAGATGCCGTCAATAACTAAAGATCAGTTGTTACTTGAAGTAACTGAATATTATTATAATTTTAACTCGTAAGTTTGAAAATATTGTGATGATTGAAACGTTGTAAAAAGCAGAGAAAAAGTCTCTAATGTTTATGCTTTAAAAAAATATTTATCATGATACCGTAATACAGTTTCTGATGTACAATGTCAAATAAACAGAGTCTTTGTCTGCACAAAATATTACTGGTTAGTTTCTATTCAGAAACGATTAATTCATATTTTAACTAGCACAAAATATGATAGGCTAAAGATAAAGTGTTTTATGCTTTAGGATGTTTCGTATTCGCGATTATTTTTTAATGGATCCAAAAATTGAAAACTTCTTCTTAACAAATTCAAATGAAATAATTTACATTTGTGTTTTTCTATAATTTAAAAACGAAATGTTTATTAAAATATTTTGTAATATTCAAGTAAACAATAATTTCTCAAACAAAAGCGTTCACATTTTAATAATACTGTAAATACTATTCAAATTTAAATTCTTTATAACTTCTATTTATAACGTACATGCTTTTTGAAAGCCATCAAATCTTCTAAAATAATTTCAATTTTTACTAATATTACTTAAAATTTCACTACATGATTATCATTTAATACCAAACAATACTATATATTTTTCAACATTATGTTTTATTGCTGGAAAATATGTGACTAGAAGTAATTAAATTTAACCATCAAAGTTAATATTTAAACAGCTATTAATTCATGTTCATAGTTATCGATTCATAGAAAACTCATTCTCCTGAACGTGGAATACATTTTTTTTGTAAATTATTTATAAAATAAATCTACTTTAATTTTAAAATTTCGTAGTCTTTGTTTTTATTTCTGTACTTATATACGTTAATTTTTCTTTTCAAATTAATAGTATGTAACTATTATCGGTATATCCAAAATTTTAAAAATATCTTTGAAATTATTTAACACAAATACACAACAACAAAATCTATGTATTTTAAATTGCCATACCTTGTCCAAATATACATAAAAAATTAATGCTATCTGTTACGAGTTATTTAGGTACTTTCGAATAAATTTTTACTGTACAAAATACGTGTCAAGTTCTATACAGAACCCGAACAATACATTCGCGAATTAATTTAAGGCTGTCCAAAGTAACTACATCGAATATTAGAAATATAATGTTATGAAACATTTATTTAAGGGGACCATTGCATCGTTATCATTAACATAATATGCTTGAACTTTTGGCTTGCCCAAAAAAGTATTCAGTAACGCAAAACACTTCGGTTGTCAAAATTACACCATTTTTTTCATTTAACTGAATTTATAATCATTAGATTACTTTTTCTCGGCCTAGGAAATCCCACAGCAGTAAATCTCAACTTTTCAAGCAAGAGCACACTTCCACTTACATTTTTCAGGATTTTTTCCATTTAATTACCCAAATTATGTGTAAGAAATAGATAATATTAAGTTTAAGGTGACAAATAACAGTACTGTATTTAGGGAGAACCTTTCATCTCTATAGGCTACATAATATTGTTTTCCCCATTCACCGAATCACTCACTCACATTTCAACGCACAGGAGGAGTCCTCGACTGGCACAGGGATGGCATTGCAGCATGTCACGCGTATTCTTTTTTACACGAAACCGCTTAAGTTATTCATATTATGTTTCTTACGAAAAGAACACACACTTGAAACCATGCTTCTATTATTTTCAAAACTGCAGCACGCTTGTTAGAAACATGATATTCGGGTATCTCAAAATGGCTAAAAACGTTTTTTTTTTTAGTATGTTGTAACTCCGAAAATATTACCTAAATTCGTAAAGTGCAAAACGAGAGGCATGCGTTGGTCTTTACTTCACACTATTCAAAAATAAAATATTAGGGCCACCGCTTAAAGTCCCATAGTAAAAAGACTAATACGGAAACCTTGCACGCCAGTTTGGTGCGCTGCGAATAGAGGCGACACGCTTCTCGTCAAGCGTGGGACATTGGCTCTTATCGATACGCTGTTACCACGCGTCAAAGGTGGAAATGTGACACCGCGAAGGACTCCTCTTAAACCGATGGATGTAAATACATTTAATTTTGGCTGTGGCTTCCCCTTACGCCGTAGGCATCGTTCAAGTAGGTTTTTTTAAATTAAAAAATTGAAGGTGGTGAAAAGGAGTAGAATGTTTTCAATTAATCCACGATTGTGCCTCAGAATGAAGCTTACGCGCATATACCTAAAAAGTCGTTCGAAGAATTTTTTAAAAATCAACTTCTAAGGGCATTAAAATTGAATTTGATTTCTGTGATTAGGATAGTTTTTAGCAGGCATTTTAGCCCGTAAAAGTGATCCAGTTACATGTAATGTAAATACAGTAATTTAAGTTATAATAGTCGTAAAGTGAGTCAGCTAACATTGTGTCGTAATCAGGACTGTTTGTTTAACGTTACTCATTTACAATAATTGGTTTAACGGCTCTTATATTTAATTTAGTTTTGCGTAATAGCGAGAGGTGCTGGATTACTTAAGGTGTTTTGAATGGTTTCATAGCCAGTTTACCCTTAACAAAGCAAAGAAGGAAAATCTGGAAACATGGGACGAGAGCTAGCCAGAGACTTTAAGCTGGCATGGGAAACACAGCTGGGAGGCTGTAAACTTGGCCATAGAGGCGTAGCTATGTCAACCCCCTTGCTGTGCAATGTTTTATTAGCTTTGTTAATTGCCATCAGAAAATGTTCCAATTTTATAAATAAGTTAAAATAAATTTATGTTGATGTTAATCTGTGTTAATTTGGAAAAGACGTATAAAATCAACGTAGAACATCCGGGTCTGATGTGGTCAGCCACCCATAGAGGTCTGCGATTGGTTGGAAGTTAAAGGAGGACGTTTCTAGGAGAGCTCCCTGCGTATGGGAGGAGTGCGGAGTAGAAAGTTAAACGGGGCACTTTCGAGATCGTCACGAAGTGTGGACGTGTTGCGGAGTCGCCGTGGACATTCGCGAGAATCCACGGATTTAATTACTTTTGTTGTGGCCGCCACGGAATGTGGAAGAGTCCGGGGTCGCCGCAACTGAGAGGCGCGGAAGTGCGCATTTTAATTGTGAGAATGAACCTAAGTGCGAGGTTTAGGAACGATAACGCTCCTAGTATATCATCTTTCGTGGGACTGACGAACTAAAGTTGGAATTTCAGAAATATCTAAATAAATAATTTCCGGTGATATCACTCAGAATTAACAGAACCCCAGATATTCGAGTAATAGCAAATAACAAGACATTACTGATTTACAGACAAAGAAACAGTATGACTAACATGTGCATACATGTAAACTTAAACATAATTTTATTTTAAGGAAATTACAAACAATTTCGTCAGTAAGAGTTGGGTTGAGACTGTTAGACATAAATACAATATCGTTTATGAATACATTTTTTTCTGTTCATTCCCACAACCCTTAATTTTAAATTACAGCTAAAACTACAGCTGTGTCTGTGGCTTAAAATAACAATAAAAAAAACGTAAGATCAAATCTGATGAAAATATAAATACTTTCTATGGAAATCACTTTTTAATTACTTCCTGCTTGAGCCATGCATTGTAGAAAATCTCATAAAATGGTACTACGAGGAAGTTGTAAAACTTGTTATTTTACTAATATGTTTTGCATATGATTTATAGTGGCTGTGTTGCTTTAGTCAGAGGTGGGCACTTTATACTGAAACTAGTAATGTGGTTAAGTTAAGGGTGAGGGTAACGGTTAAATGAATTATGTTAATGTAATGGTGGCTTTACTCTACATAAGTTAGTTACAAAATACTACACGGCTGTACTACATATTTTAGATAGGAGGGGAGCGGCTGTTTAGCTATTTATGTTGTTCTACTCTATGATGGGTGACCCTTTGGAAACCTTAGACCTCACCGTTAGCATGATGCCGGAGGCTGAGGATGATTGTGTCGGCTATCGACGGACGGCGGCACGTCGTGGGTCTCGACCCAGGACCATCCTGGCGAGGTGGTGAAGGCTGGAAGGCTTGAAGAAGACATACCTCGATTCCCCCGATACATTGCATTATATTACCATACTTCAGTGCAGGTGGGGAGAATCGCTAAGGCCCTTGTCTTGTGCAACCACTAACCTGATTGCACTGCCGTCGTCGCTAGCCCGTCCTCCAGGCAAGGCTCTTGGTAATCGGAACAGTACGAACTGATCAACGCAAAAATTACCCAGCAACCATTCTCTCGTAATATTGTACGTCCATGAAAATAGTTCAGTTTATGGCAGATTCAAACTGGCCCTCCCGAGACTCGAACATGGAACCTCGATATTTGAAAGTATCCCTGCGCCAATCTGTGTAGGAACAAACCCCGTCGTCTCACTGACAAGAAACTTCTCCCACAGATGCAGCGTGCAGTACTTTCTCACGTAATTGTAGTTGTCAAGCTGGCAACACTGCTGCTCACCGAGGCTGAGGCAACGCCCTCACCAAACATCTTCAGCACTCCCGAAAAAGGTTCGGCAAAGATGGCGGCAACAATGGAAAGTGTGTAGGTATCTGTAATACTTCTGAGGACGTTGTGGCGGAGAAGTGTGTCGTTCTGCCTGCAGAGCAAAATTGACCGTCTTAAGAAAGTTTTAGTGTTTTAGGATATTTATTGTCGATGTCTGTTATTTCAAAGTTTTTGGTGAAAGATTAAAACAATTAAAAATAAATTAATATAATAATTAGATAAATCTTGGCCGTGATTTTTTTATAATGAAAAGAACACAACCTCTTGAGCAACTGTAAATATAAGAACAGACGGCAGGACAATAAGATACCATGGAATTATGTTACGTCTACTGCAGGTTAGAATATGAGGGGTATTAGTTTGGAACGGGACAATTTCCACAGCTAGTTTAACGGTGTTTCGGTGTCTACAAGGGGTCAAATTTATGCTGGCACTAATATTTAAACGTTGTGCTTGTACAGTGGTTGAATTTATGCGCATGAAGTTTGTTTAGCCGAGTTCTTTTCACCCTTAAGTTAACTGAACACTTGAAAGTACGTAATATTCCAATTTTATCTTAATTAAATTTTATGGAACGCTGACTACCTCGCGCAGTGATCGGTAATTCTGAAAGTGAACAATGTAATATTAATCCCACTGGTTGATATCAAGGAAGTAAAATTTTAACTGCTGTCCAAATTTTACTTCAAAATATATTTTACATTTAAGTTTGATGGCCAGGTATAAATTTAATTAACGAGTTTATTTAAATGTGTAAATTACATTTTCGATTAGTATAGATATTGTGAAGCTCTGAATAACTTGTATTTATTTTAGCTTCTGCTTTAGTGTTCAAATGTATCATCTTTTACATTAGTATTGCTTAACTTTTGCAGTTAAAGAAAAATTTAAATGGAGACATTTTCTTAATCCAATAACCAGTAGTTTGAGATTTTCATATTAAATAAGGACATTTGAAAATACAAAGTTAAATTACTGTTTACTAAGTAGAATAATAACACGTGTTTCGTGATGTCAGTAGGTGCAGCATGTCGGAAGTGTACGGTTACACTTTTTTTCTGGTTCTGCTTTAAATTTCCGTGACTGACATATTGTGTTCATATAATTACTATCCCTAAGGGCCGGTTTCACCACCTTCGGCTAAACTTCAAGTCAGTCTTAGCTGGAGGTTAAATCGAAAATTTGGTTTTACCACCTCTGGCTAACGTGTGACTGACACTTTAACCTGTGGCTATCTTAACAGGCAGATGAAGCAGTGGTTATGTAGTTGGCTGGAGGTTAAATACGTACGTCACAGTTTCGTTCAAGTGAAGTAGCGAGTAATGGCG